>APFE031514552.1:27277-40510 GCA_000404065.3 Pinus taeda | reverse complement strand
TAAAACAAATTAATATATTACAACATCATATATTTGCACACAAATTATTACAAAGTGTAATATTTTTTTTTTTTTTTGAAATTTTAATCAAAATATTAAAAATTTCAATGTAACAAGAAAATGTTAAAACACCCTAGGTGATAGTGTAGTGGTTGGTGGAATAAAAACCTCTTTGGGTTCCCAATTTGAATATTTGACAAGCAAATTGAAATGGCTTTCTACCCTCCCAATTGTTATAACATCTATTATTACAACATCTATTGTTACAACATTTGTTGTTACACCATCTTTTGTTACAACATCTGTTGTTACAACATACACTGCTGTAACATCCGTTTTTACAGGATCCACTATAATGGTCACTGTTTCAGTAGTTTCAATAGTACCATTTGTTATAGCCTCAACTTTTATAGCAGTTTCAACATTTTCAATAGTAATGGGTATTACACGATCAATTGTTACAACATTTTCAACATATTTAGCATTGTCATATTGTTATGGCATCCTTTGTTACAACATATGTTTCTATAACATCTGTTGTTACAACACTTGCTTTTTCGTCCATTGTTAACTATGTTTGTGCTCTAAATTTTATTTCTTGATCCCATAAGTGTTGTACTATTTGGTTGTAGAAACACCTCTTTGGTTGTCCACTTTGAAGCTCTAATAAGCAAGATGAAATGGCTTACTCTTCTAACATCTGCTATTACAACATATGATTCTGAATCCACTCATACATATGTTTGTGATTTTCAATTTTTTTTCTTGATCCCGCAAGTGATGGTGTGATGTTGGATTGTAGAAACACCTCTTTGGCTGCCCACATTCAAGCTTTGACAACCAAGATGAAAATTTATTGAGATAAATTATTTTTTGTCTATGATTAGTGAATGAATGAACGAATGAATGAATGAATGTTATACTTTAATTAATAATTTTTATATGTTTCTTTATGTACAAGACATTCTTTCATATTATGTAGACATATTTTTTGTGATAAAATTGATTGAGACGAAATATTTTGTGGATCTATGAATGAATGATTGAATGAATATTTTCTATTACTTATTTTATGTAACTTAATGTCTTTCTTTAAACTTTTTCCTATATAGTAGATAGTTTGGGTACTAGGGAATTGAGAGATGTGGGCGGGGGGGAGGGGTAGGGGCCATGAGAGCATCCACTTTAACTTGGTTGGCCTTATTCAATAGAGAATAAATTAGGATTTAGATAATATTGGAGCAAAAACCCCTTGATCCAATAGATAAACTTCAAATTAAATGTTGACTTAACTGCTACTTCGTCAAATGGAGAGAGGCTTGCTCCAATATTAGACTACTCCAATAATTTATTCTCAAAACTAAGAGGACCTAATTCAAGTATTAATGCATTCAATTCCTTCTAATTATTATTTATTCATGCAATTAAATTTGATATTTTGTCAAATTTGATCTATGTTTTCCTCATTGGTCTCATGACTATGTGTGAGACAACTAGTATCGATTTGGATGTTGAAGTGGAACAACTATCGGAAGAAAATAACTCAATGGTAATATTGCATTTAGCATTCAACATAATTTACTTTCAAGTTGATGCCTTTTTTCTTCTACATAGTGCATTACACTACTTACCATATTTCTAGTCATATGAGTGGTATATCTTTGAAATCACTTGACATTTCTTCTATTTATTAAAGGGAGTTGTTTTCCATCCTCGTAATTCCAACTTAGAAAGTTATTCAAATTGAAAATAACATACTACCAAAAATGGAAGAAGGTATGACCAATGATAATTCAAAGGTATATTATTTGTTTTTAATTGTCACTATCTAGTAAGAAGATGAAATGAGGTTGTTATCATGAGTAGAAAAATGAGGGACATGTGTAGTCGTGATCTTGTGTTGTTTCCCATTGCTTATATGTTTAATTTATATTTAGTTTATATCTTCAACAAAAATACTACAACCATTAAAATCATTTACAATTTCACATTACACGACAAATAAATTTTGTATCTAATACATTGGAAGATCTGGGAACTTGCTTTCTCTAGGAAGAAATTCAATTTGTACATTCCAATAACTATTAATTTTATGTTTTGTAATACTTGGATTGAAGTGGAACTTCTGAGTGAATTGCAATATTTTGATCTTGTATAGATATTAATTTGACAAGAATACATTGTAGTCAAGTTGGGAGAAGAATTGAGAATTGATGACACTAATTGAGGTGAGAGGATACTAGTTTTATGTCATTGTATGCTTGGGTTAGTTATCTTAATATGATAAGTAAGGTAAAAATATGTTGCATTTTTTATATCTAGTGCATTTATTTACTGTGATTTATTGTTTATAAAAAAAAATTGATTCTTGGTTTCACTAACCTTGAATGGCATTATAAAAGAGCCTGTTATACCTCTCACCCCTTTCGACACCTTCACCATTCTATATTCATAGGAAAATAATTGTTCACAACTTAGACCTAATCCACTGCCATACTAGATCTCACCTTTGGACAATTGTAGGTACCTTGATTTGAAGAATATAGTGAATATCATTACTTTAGACTGAACATAGATGGAATTATTATTATCTAAAATAAGTAAGATCTCTCTAAATGGGAAAAAAATAATTGATGAGTTAACTTGGTGGGCCTATTGCCATTAATCACACCACATTGAAGTTGATCAGAAGTGTGGCTTAGAAAGAATCATCTCTCAGCTGGATCTTCCAAAAAATCGAATTAGAAACAAATGAATCACCCATAATACACACAATAAGATAAAGGAAAATAACATTGACTTGTATTTTTATGAGGCTTAATAGCCTTTTTAAAGAGATTACAAATACATATTTAGAACTTTCCTTCTTTGTTGTGAGTTACGAAATAAGAAAATGATAAATACATTATTTACCTATTATATTTATTGATATACATTTGCTAGGAATAGATGTTTACTTCCTCATTATATGTTAACATTATGAGCCAGTTAGACTCACTACCCAACCTAAGTTCCCTTAGTTGATAGGTGCCCTTGTGGCTTATCGCACAAATCCAACTACATCACCTATCACACTTTCATGAAAACCTAGACCTACCTTCTACCTATAGAGCTTAATCAAGGATTGTGGTAAGGAAAAAAGGAAAAAGCCCATGTCATCATTAGTCAAGTGTTCTGCTGTTTGCACCAAATCATTTGGAGGAGTAGATGAAAGAAGTATATACAATTTTTTAACAAATATTTCCATTAGGAACAATGTATTTTTATGCATGTACATAGTATTTCCAGTTTGAAGAAGTACGTTATATCTTCCACATTGATTGTTTCAAATTCCATTCCCTTTGGAGGTGATATCTTAGATTTACATTTTATTCATGTGTCGGATATAGCATGTTTGGATGAGAATCAAATGGACGTTTTTTTACTTGAATGGAGAGCTTATAATACATATTGATGGCACTAGATTTATATCTGAGGATTTGGCTTCACAATGTTGTTATGTAACCAACTCACAAAAGAGAAGAAAAAATAGACCAACGACTTCAAAATCAACCTCTTCGAGGGGCCAACCACTTTTACATTACACAAATGAAGAATTCTTGGATGATGCAAATGAAAATACCTCCTTTCTATATACAGCAGTCTAAGGGGTCACAATATAATCAAAGCTGACATAACAATAATAATATAACGGCACAACAATAACATTAGTGGGCTTCTATGGGGCACAATAATAACAACATGGGGACAATAGGGACACAAAAATAACAATAAGGACTACAATGAAAATAGTAATGGGGGAATCACTCATATTATAGGGACCTAACATCCTCATCCTTTAAAAAAGTGTTATCATCAATGCTTGAGTAATTATAGATGCTTTTGTATAAAATTCGCATCCTCCCATGTGGAATATTCACCAAGTAAGTTCTTCCACTTGATGAGATACTCCGAAGTTGATCGATTTTGT
Organism: Pinus taeda; assembly: GCA_000404065.3. Lineage (NCBI taxonomy): Eukaryota > Viridiplantae > Streptophyta > Pinopsida > Pinales > Pinaceae > Pinus > Pinus taeda. Next base: position 36,540 of record APFE031514552.1, on the reverse strand, counting down.
ATCTGTCGAGTTCTTGTTTGTGTGGCTACTTCATGTTCCAATATGATTTTTCCTTCCTCGTCGAGTTTTGGAAATATTGTTTGAACTGGGAGGTTGTCACCTATAACCTTCTTTAAGCATGAAACTTGGAAAATTGGATGCACTCGGGACGCTGCAGGAAGCTCCAATTTGTATGCCATAGTACCAATCTTTTGCAACAACTTGTATGGATGATAATACATTGGTGATAATTTATTATCCTTCTTAGCTCTCTTGAGGTACATTTCTTTATATGGTTGTATTCATAGGAATACCAATCACCTACATCAAAACTTCATTTGTTGTGATGTTGATTTTCCTATTGTTTTATTCTATTTTGCACCCAAGTGAGGTTATGCCTTAACAGTTGAAGAACTTGTTGTTGATGCTCGATGTGATCTTCCAATGCTTGAATCTTATAATTTTATCTTAAATATGATGTGATGGATGGTGGATGATATCCATAAAATAAATGGGGTCATTTTTGCTACAGTATGGAATGAAATGTTATACCACCATTCAGCCAGAGGAAACCATTTGACCCATTTTGTATGTTTATCAGATACAAAGGAATGAACATATCCTTCCAAACATTTATTTAATATCTTAGTTTTCCCATCAAATTAGGGATGATAAGATGAGCTATGAGCTGACTGAATACCAAGGCAAGAAAATAATTATGCCCAAAAATTTCCAATGAAAATGTGGTCTCTATCTCTTACAATAATCTTTGAGTTTCCATGTAGCTTTTGAATTATTTCAATAAATGCAATAGAAACTGTACTAGATTTAAATGGATGAGATAATGCACAAAATTGTGCATACTTGGTAAGTTTGAAAACTACCACCATGATGACACTCTTTCATTCAGAGTTGGGTAAAACTGTGATAAAATCCATTGAAACCTCTTCCCAACATTGGCTTGAAATGGATAAAGGTTGCAATAGACTTGGGCTATTAATTGTTTCAAATTTATTTTGTTGGCAAACCAAACATTCTGCAACAAAATTTTGAATATCTTATTTAAGGCCATCCCAAAAAAAATCCTTCTTAACGCTACAGTAAGTTTTTAAAAATACCTGAGTGCCCTCCTAAGGGAGAGGTGTGAAATTCCATAAGAATCTTTTGTTTGAGTTGAGAATTCTTACATAGGTATAAGAGATCTTTATACCTTAACTAATCATTTTTCCAGCTAAATGTATTAGATGTAATGGGATCATGTTGTAACTTTTGAATGAGTTCCCACACTTCTTTTTCATTCTTCCATTCATCCCTTGCTTCATTTATCCAATCTGATTGGATAATAGAAATGACATAATGAATTTCTTCCAAATCCTCATCCTTTCTTGAGAGTGAATCTTCCACAACATTTTTCTTTTCTTTTTTGTATATGATTTCAAAGTCATAACCCAACATCTTTGCGACCCATTTTTGTTGCTCTTCTAAATATAATCTTTGTTTTAAAAGGTATTTAATACTATCATGAGTTGTTTTTACCTTAAAGTGTCTTCCCATTAAGTAGGGTCACCATTTATTAAGTGCATGTAGTATTTCCAACATTTCCTTCTCATAAATAGCTTTGTGTAGATACTTTCCTTTGATTTGGTGACTTTCTAAAGCAATGGGTCTTTCTTCTTTCATTAAGACAACATAAATTCCATTTCTTGAGGCAACACATTCCAAAATAAAGGTTTTTGTAATGTCCAGTGTAGCTAAGACAAGTGCTTGGCACATTGCCTCTTTAAGACCTTCAAAGGCCTGTGTTGCTTCTGGAGTCCATGAAAATGCATCTTTCTTCAATAATGTTGTTAGAGGTGCTACTATTCTCCAATAATTCTTAACAAACTTTCAATAATACCATTCCAACCTAAGAAATCCTCGCAAATGCTATATGGATGTGGGGATTTTCCATTCCTTAATGGCTTTAATTTTTCCATTGTCTACCTGAACACCTTCATGAGATATAATATGACCCAGATATTCCACCTCGTGTGCTCCAATGAAACATTTCGAGCCTTTTGCGTATAATTGTTTTCCCTCCAATAGTTTGAGCACCCTGTCAACATGTTGAACATGATCCTTCCATGCTTTAGATTAGTATATCATCAAAAAATACTAACACAAATTTTCTAAGGGTTAGAAAATGGAACTCGTCAAACCCTGAAATTTACAAAGGTGCACTGGTAAGGCTAGAGGGCATGATCAAAGATTCATAATGACCCTCATGAGTTCTAAATGTTGTTTTCAAAATGTGATCTTCGTTCACTCTAATTCGATGATATCGTGAATGAAGATCCAACTTGCTGAAGCAAATTAATTAATGCAATTCATTCAATAATTCATGAATGAGAGGAATGGGAAATTTACCTTTAATAGTGAACTTGTTGATCTCCCTATAATATGGACACATGCACCATGATCCATCCTTCTTGTGCACCAATACTACTGGAGCAGATAAAGAACTTTTAGTAGGTCGAATTATACCAGCCTCTATCATTTTCGCAACCATACATTCAATTTCACTCTTTTGGGCATAGGGATATCTATAAGGCCTGATGTTTGGAGGAGCTCTTATTGGAATCAAATGAATAGAATGATGAGGATCACGAATAGGTGGGATTCCTTTGGGAGTCTCAAATACCTTGAAATTATTGTCCAAGGCTTTTTAGAGATTTTGAGAAATAGATGATTTCGGTGTGGGAACCTCTAGCAAACATAATTTTGCAATTATTCCTCATTTTTATTTCTTTATAAACATTGTCATTCTATTTGAGTTGATTGTCCTTCCCAGTTCCCTTCTAATACCACTTAATTCAACTTCATTTCCTTCCGAAAAAAAATTCATGAAATGTTCCTGAAAATTAAAAGCTATTATACCCAAGGATTGTAACCATTGGACTCCTAGTACAACATTAGCGCCACCCATTTGAATGGAAAACATTGGGCTATTCAATACATATTCCCCCATGGATAGCTTGATATTATGGCACTTTGTAGAGAAATTTATGGTTCCTCCACTTGCAACCATCACTTGACACTATGGTGTTGGATATAGGAAGCAATTTAATTCCTTCGCTATCTTAAAATGAATAATATTATGAGTACCTCCCAAATCAATCAACACTATTATTTTTTTCTTCTTGACATGTACTTCTATCTTGATATTTTGAGGAGTGGTAATTTTGGCTAATACATTACAAGATATGGTCAGATTCATTTCTTCTTTCTCTAGGGTTTGTTCCTAGTGTATATCCTCTTCTTTTGATGTTTCTTGTTCCTTTTCTTCCTCCTCTTCACAATATATGCAAAATAAATTATTCTTAGCACACTTATGACCTTTAGTGTATTTTCTATCACAACTGTAACAAAGCCCTTTTTTTCTTATTTCTTCCAATTGTTGTGGTGTCAACCTTGTAGGTTGTGGAAGGCTGGGGGCAACAACACTTCCATGTTTATAGTTGTGAGTGGTAGGATTCCTTGTTGCCATAATTTTTCTTTATATTTTTATTGCCAACCCGAATGCCTTCTCCAATGAATCAGGTTCCCAAACGCAAACCTCATGTTGGATTTTATCCTTTAAAGTCCCTACAAGCACATCAATCATATGCTCCTCTAGAATATCTTTTACGCTTATATTCAATTTTTTGAAGTCCTCAATGTGTTTCATCATTGGACCCTTTTTTTTGAGACATATCAATTGGCTAGAAAAGGTGTTTCTTTTTCTATCCTCACAATGTGATGTAATTTATTTCGTAAAAATTGCCCAAGTGACAATTTGTTTAGAAGAGAAAAGTAATTGGTACCATACAAACTGATTTGGTTCCAAATATAAAGTTGCACTGCATACCTTTTGTGTGTTTTTCACATAATGGAGATCAAAATATTGTTCCATTTGTACTATCCATGTTACAAGATCCTTGCCATCAAACTTTGTCATATTGATATTTGGAATATAGTGGGCCTTCAATCTTACGTTAGAGTCTGAAATCATGATTAACATTTATTTTGTTCTCATCATGATTGTCCTTTACTACCCTTTCACCATTAGTAATAACTTCTTGTAGCAACTTTGTCAAATCTATCTTCAAATCTTCCATGTTCCCTTTTAGTTTTTCTTCTATACCATTAATCTTAGCTTCCACGTCATTCATCTTAGCTTCCACACATTTCTTTGAACCATAGATATTAGGTTCCACATATTTCTTTACACCATCCATCTTAGCTTCTAGGCCTTTCTTTAAACCATCCATCTTAGTTTATGTTACTTTTTGTGAGAGTGAATTTTGTTGCACTTCATCTCATAATTTTGATATATGATGTTGCATTTCTTCCTCTTCTTCATGAGTCATGCTAGAGATTTTAGGTTTCTTACTATGTGTTTCCATTTTCTTTCTTCCAAGCATCAATTAATGATAATAATACTTGACTATGCCCTTTGAATTCCTTCAAACTATTTTTTCAACCAAACTTATGCAAAACTAAAAAAAAAAAAAAAATACATAACTTTTTCTAACTTTTTGTCCGTTGGAAGCCCTCAAAGTCCTCTTTCGAACTCCACAAGTCCAATCAAGATTAGATTCTCCAAGGAAGAGTTATGCCAAATATCCGATGATGGCCTGATTACAGACTAGTTCAGTAGAGTGAACTTTTACGAATTAACAAGTGTCACTTTTTTGACCTTAGCACCTAAAACCAATACACAAAAAACTATAGGTCATCCTGTTTATGTAACGTTTTACAAAATCTTAATCTGATCCTCAGAGAGAACATTATGGTGATTTTCACCAAGTCCCTTATTTGAGTTATAATTTGGGAGCTTGTAAAAACCCTCACTTCCTTGGATCCTATATCTGAAAATGTAGCGAGAAAAGATCTGAAATTTGGACCCAAGGTTCATCATGATTGTGATTCAAATGGGTTTTGATTTCAGCTTCTGAAACATCGTAAAAAAAAATTATAGTGAAAATTTCACAATGACCTATTTGGAGCAGTGAAACCCTAGAATCCAAAGGCTCTGATACCAAATGTTATGTAACGATTTCACAAAATAGAAGAAAAGATAGATCAATCACCTCAAAATTAGCCTCTTCAAAGGGCAAACCTCCTTTACATTACAAAAATCAACAATTCTTGGATGATACAAATGATAAAACCTCCTTTCTTTATATAGGAGTCTAAGGGGTCACAATATAATCAAAGCCGACTTAAAAATAATAATATAAGGGCACAAAAATAATAATAGTGGGCTTCTATGGGGCACAATAATAAAAATATGGGGATAATAGGAGAACGATAATAATAATAAGGGCTACAATTATAATAGTAATGGGGGAATCACTAGTATTATAGGGACCTACCAAATTCCCAAAAAATGTATTTTATGGAAAACATTTAAGAAATTAGGTTCGAAAGGCCTGCCACTTTGTTTAAGCTCAAGAAGGATAGAACTATATGGCACCCTAACAAGGCATCAACATCAGTACCATGTGCTCACATTGATTCCGAAGTCTATAGGACGTTTGAGATAGATCCATGCTTGAAAAAACCATGTCAGGGAAATGATGGCCATGTTGCGACTTACTCTTATGATGGTCGTAAAGGCTCTCATCTAATGCATTACCTAAGGGAAGATCAAGATCCCTTAGTCACTCCATGATAGATATTGAAGGAAAGTATTAAAATTATAATGAAAATACAACAAAACCTTGCACCACTGTGAATTCTAGTTGTGGAGACACTTCATTGACGTGGCCTGAGTTTTCCTTTTATGAAATTGGATGAGGAAGTGTTGATGCAGCCCGAAGGTACAAACCCAGTAGATTAACCTAGAGGCTTATGTGGCGCAGATATGGAATCAATTGGGATGATGTCCACTGCGATGAGTTGGCTGACAAGTCAACTCGAAAGTTCTACAATTAGTCAAAAGTGCACCCTCTTGACAGGTCTGCGACACGCTGATTCAGTGACTGGAGATTGTTACATTCGATAGGGAATAACAACTCTAGTTGTGAGGCCCTTATAATGAGTTGAGGAGTCAAGTAGAGTTTGGAGGAAAAAATAAATAAATATATCTTACCCCATTCTTCTAATAGTATGAGGGTTTGCGTGATGTTACACATTTGTTGCTACAACATCTGCTTCTCAATTTGATGTTACCAATATTTGTGTTTCTCAATTTCTTTTCTTGATCCCCCAAGAGATGGTTTAGTGTTGGGTGACAACAACATCTCTCTAGCTACCCACTTTTAAGCTTTGAAAAGAAAAATTAAATTACATTCTAACCCCTCAATTCTTAGAACATATGATGTTACAATAACCATTGTTACAACATCCACTGTAATGGTCTCTGGTTCAATAGTTTCAACAACAACAATTGTTATAGTATCACCTTCTAAAATAGTTTCAAAATTTTCAATAGTAATGGGTGTTAAAACATCAACTGCTACAACATTTTCAACACATTTAACATTGGCATACTATTATGGCATCTGTTCTTACAAGATCTACTTCTCAATCTTTATTACCAATGTTTGTGGTTCTGAATTTGTTTTCTTGATCCTCGAGTGTTAGTGTAGCGTTGGGTGGCATAAACACCTCTTTGGATGCCCACTTTCAAGCATTGACAAGCAATTTGGAATGGCTTACTGTTACAACATCCGTCGTTACAACCTATGTTATGGTATATGTTGTTACAACATATACTCTTACAACATCTACTATTACAACATCCATTGTTACAACATCCATTTTTACAACATCTACTTCTTAATCCATTGTTTCCTATGTTTGTGTTTCTCAATTTGTTTTCTTGATCCCCCAAGTGTTGGTGTAGTTTTCGGTGGCAGAAACATCTCTTTCGCTACCCACTTTCAAGTAAGAAATATGAAATGGGTTTCTACCCCATCAATTGTTCAAACATCTACTCTAATGGTTGTTGTTTATATGATATTAACATTGACATGCTATTATGGAACCTATTCTTATAACAGCTGATGTTACAACATCTACTTCTCAATTCATTGTTACCTATGTTTGTGACTCTCAAACCTTTTTCTTGATCCCCAAATGATGGTGTAGTGTTGGGTCGTAGAAACACCTCTTTGGTTTCCCACTTTCAAGATTTGAAAAAAAATATGGAATGGATTGGTGTTACAGCATTTGATTTTACATCATCTATTATAACTTATGGCTTCTATTGCTACAATATCTATTGTTACAACATGCAGCGTTACAACATTTTTTTCTCAAAATGTTGTTACCTCTCTTTGTGATTCTCAATTTGTTTCCTTGATCCCCCAAGTGTTCAAGTAGTGTTTGGAGGAAGAAACACCTCTTTAGCTACACACTTTCAAGATCTTCCAACAAAGATGAAATGGCTTGTTATTACAACATGCAATGTTATAGCATTCTTTGTGACAACATCTTTGTTGTAAATTATTTGAAATTTTATTATCATATGTCAACTTTTATATTATGTAATATGATTATTATTTCATTTCATATGTTTTAATATTAGATATATAACAGAGAAAATAATTATTATATGAAATAAACAATAACTTTTCATTATAAATGTTTTCTCTTTTGCAGAAAAAAGATCTTCCAAAATATGTCAATGATCCTCGTCTCATTGCATTTCAAGCAATAGAAGATATCTTCATGACTACTATTTTGATTGTTAGTTTTCCATATACATATACACATTTCCTACTAACTTACAGGTGACTAGAAATCTTGGGAAATTAAAATTTGATGAATTAAGTGAAATGTTATCTCAACATGACAAAAATTTGGAAAGAAGAAACATGTTAAAGAAGATGTCTCCTTTATAGAATATGGCACTAGTATATATTCAACTAGAAGTTCCAGAGGTAGAAGAAGTCAAATGGATAACATAGGGCACAAAAATGAAACTCAAGGACCACAAAGAGGATAAGGTTACGGTTAAAGTAAAGGTAGAGGAAACAACTTTAGCAGAGGAAAAATTGAGGGTAGAGGACAAATTTAGGGAGGCAAATACTTCAATCAAGTTATATGTAAAAGATGCAATAGAGTTGGTCATGATGCTAAATATTGTAGAATTTTTATTGAAAAATCCCAAATTTTGAATAACATTTCACATAGTTTGCTTATGATCAAGAAGACGATGGCTCAGAATATGTCTTCACTACACTTCAAAGTTTTAATCAACAACCTTACAATTCTCCACATGACTTAAAAGTTTTTCCGAAGAATCTTGGATATTAGATACAGTGGAAACAAAACAAATGACATTTCAAAATGATTTCTTTTAGAGTTTTCAACAGTGTAAACTCAATTCAATCTCTTTAGCAAATGATAGAAGAGACATTCCTCATGGAAAAGGTGTAGTAAATGTTTCTCTTCTTGGAATTGGAGAAAAACTAATTTCAAATGTTTGGTATGTACCAATATTCAATAAGAATTTATTATCATCGTCACGATTCGACAAGAAGGATATTATCTCGTTATGGAGGATGGTTTAGTAAAAACCAATTCCATCAAAATAAACATGAAGATAATCATAACAAGACATGAATATGGAAAACTTCTAATAATGAAAGGAATAGGTCTCCAACTACTTCTTTGGATGGAATTACACCATCTGAAACATGGTTTTGTTTCAAACCTTAGGTTAAACATCTCATAGCTTTTGGTTAAGTATGTTATCTCTTAGTTCCTAAAGAAAAGTGAACTAATCTTGATTCACAAAGTTTGAAGTGTACATTGATTTGGTATTTTGATAAAAAGAAGGAATATCATCTTTTATCAAATGAAAATTTTATTGTCAACATAGATGTTATATTTGATGAAACAGAAAGCAAGAATGCCACAAAGATCGAAAGTATTCTAAATAAATTGGAAATTAAGGGCTATAAAAAGAAAAGAAGAATGTGAAATCAACCAAGTACACAACATTGTTATGATATTGAATCTTTTTCTTTAGAAAATGATTCGTCCACCTTACATGATTCATATACACCATCTAGATCTTTTGGAGGTTCATTTGAAACTTCTAGTAGTAGTTCATGCAATAGACACTTTCCAACTGCTAGACCTTTAGATGATCAAAAATAATATTTTTATATCAATCCACTTTATAATAATGGTGATTATTCAGAGCCACGAACAAGTCAACATCAAATACCTAAATGGGTCATTCAACTTTTGAAAGATGTAAGGTTAGATGAATAAAACGAAAGGGGAAGAAGAAGTTCCTAAAGAAA
>APFE031514552.1:0-26848 GCA_000404065.3 Pinus taeda | reverse complement strand
CAACTCTAAAATTTGGCATTCTAGAGAACATTAGTTTTTATATTGAATGTATTTGATTGTGACACCCCTATGATTTTTATTTTTAATACATGACTATTTTTAGATTATTGAATTATTAGTGAACTTACTGGCTATAGAAGTCAAGATTGAAACTATTTGATTATGTAATGATGTTTATTTTATTAAATAAATAACTGAGTTGTTTATAAAAATTCAGGAAATAACACTTGACTATTAGAGACTTGTTGCCATTTAAAAAAATACTATTAGTTGTCAATTCCACATGGTGCACCTTCCCGAAATATGTACTAAAAATCTCAAGGATAAATATGCTAAATAAATTAGCATAACGACAGAAAAAAATTATGCTAAACACTTAGCTAGAGGGAAGCGCTAAGTTGAGTGAAAAGAAAATTAAAGCACATCGAGAGAAAAAGGTGTGCTTTGAAGAAAAATAATTATTTATTAAATTAATACAAAAGCCTAGGTAACTAAGGGATCCAAACCCTTAAAGTTTTATGTTGCCAAGGAAAAATATCTAACATGAATCTATAAGAAAACCACTCAAGAACACATGAGAGTTGGTGATTCTTGTGATTCTTGCAGGCAAGAAAGTACGAGGAGGGAATCACTACCAGCAATTCATAGTTAGGATGAACATGCTCTTTTCCTATTTATTCTCAAGAAAATAATTACGGTTAACTAAATTATGATTTCATTAATCTTGATTGAATTATGTCTTTACTATTGTTATGGCTATTAGTGACCTTTTTTAGTAGTTGTTGCTCTGAATTTCCGTTGGTAATTATTTCCATGCAAATATTTATTAATGATATTTGTAGTAGTTAATAAAGTAGATAAAAATTAATAAAAGAGTTATACACCAGTATTATAAAAACATGAGTACATATGTACGTATCATATTTCAGAGATATTACCATGTAGTTTGTTGAAGGATTTATCTAAGCACATCTCTTACAATACATGCATGGAAGAAGTTACGCTTACATATTAACTGATATCATCTGGATGACATACCAAACGGGATTTAAATTATGTAAGTAAGGAAGGTTTATATATATAATATATATATATATATATATAGATTTAGGACGTTAACGAAAATAATTTATTAGAGAAATACCTTAGGATAAACCTCACGGTAAACTAAGTGAATCAAGTATGCAGTTAAATGAAAACACTGAAAATACTTATAGTATTCATTAATAAAATATACATTCCAATTTTTTTTTAGAGGTCTAAGCACAACTGTTAAGGATTATTAGATGGTTTTATAGTCACATACTATACATATAAGTATTCAAGGCAATTCATAATTAGATAATAAAACCTTGAAAAACTATAACCAAATAACAAGGTGATGATAGCGTATACTTCACCATTAGTTCTGGTATCTATATAGGAATGAAAATCAAGGGTTATAGATGGAAAGGAGGAATGATAATTCGTAATTTCTATAAATATTATAGAAAAAAATTAGTTTTAATATGATAACATAATATTCAGAAAAAGACGACTACGAAATGGTTTAGAATTATAAAAAGAGACAATTTAATATAGGACAACCATCAATTAATTGCAGCCAAGTATATGAAACATAAGAAATGGAGGTAAAGATTTATAGATGGAAAAGAGGAATGGTAATTTCTAGTTTGTACAAATATTACAGAAAAACATTAGTTTAATGAAATGATAACATAATATTCATAAAAAGACGAATACGAAATGGTTCAAATTTATAAACAAAATAATTTAATATAGCACAACCATAAAGTAATTCGAGCCAAGTATATGAACCATAAGAAATGGAGGTACATATATTTTATCCGGTATGAAATGAGGTTGACGATAAAAAGGTCAAAGTGAAAAGAAGACTCGTAATCCTATTTCTCTAAGGTGTTACATAAATCATATTTATGAACATCTTCCCAACCATACAACGCAACAGGGAAATAACACTTAAAATTGTGCTGGAATTTAGTGTTTTTCGGTTCACGAATTAGACACTTTTCTTCGTGCAAAAAATGGGTAAGAGCACGTATGTTTGGATTAGCACTAGACTTTCCACTGTAAATTCCTCTAGGAACAACATCACAAATAACGTGAGAACAATAGCGCCTAAATAAGACCCGAAATATCAATTGAAATAGGACCCCATAATTTTCTTGGAGTTACGTCATAAGTAGCACCAAAAATAACGTTGTAAATAGTTCCAGGAATAACACCATAAATAATGCCGGGAATAGTTCCATTTTAGCGTCGGAAACAGAGCTAAGACTTCTCCCAACTTGGCTCTTTGTTTGGGTTCCAATTTTGTTTAGTGGCTTTCTTCTATTGTAGCTTCCCATTTTGCTTTTAATTTTGCTTTTAGTTTTTCTTCTATTCTAGCTTCCAATTTTGTTTTTGGTATGCTTTCCAATTTTTCTTCTAATGTGGCTTCCAATTTTCTACCAGTTTTTCTTCCACTGTGGCTTCCAATTTTTCTTCTATAATGGCTTCCAATTTTTCTTCGAGTTTTTCTTCTAGTTTGGCTTCTAATTTTGCTTCTAATCAAAGCTTCCAATTTTGCATACAGTTTTTCTTCTAGTGTGGTTTCCAATTTTGCTTCTAGTGTGACTTCTACTATTGCTTCCGATTTTGGGTTCAGTTTTATTTCTAGTGTGGCTTCTAATTTTTCTTCCAATTTGGATTCCATTGTTGCTTTTTTTCTTTCTTCCACTCATAAGAAATAACATTAGCTTTAGTGCCATGTTTAGTGTCAACTTTAGTGCGAGATTGAGCCAGTTTGGTTTCTAAGTTGGCTTCCAATTTTTCTTCCCATTTTTCTTCTAGCATGGCTTACAATTTGACTTCCATTGTTTCTTATTTCTTTTCTTCCAAAAAATTATTATTGTTTTTTCTACATTTAAATTAATATGTTTTATTTCAATTTAATGAGTTAAATATATAACGTCTCGTAAATAAGTTATATGATTATACATCATATGAATTCATTTGAAATATTTTATAGCATAACGTTGATAAAGAGTTTTTAGAGAAACGGACATCCATACAAATTAACATCATCATTATACTAATTAAATCTCCATAAAAATAGAATCTACAACATCGATTATATATAAAAAGAAGAAGATAATTATTGTAACATGATCATCATCTATAATTAAAAAAAGTGAATACAATCTATAAATTTAAGTGAATTGATAACACTCTATCATAAGAAAATAAAAAAAGTCATGTAGATAATAAATATGTATCCAAATCATCTACCATTTTCAACATATAAAAAGTGACAAGTATCATAAATGTCTTTGGAGACTCTCTCATTACAATTCAAAAATGTATCAAATTAAATCATTACAAGGACCCAAATAAAATACCAACTCTACAAAGAATCCATTTTATCATAGATAACTTTGAAATTTTAGAGCAACAAAACGTAGAACTATAGATACTAGAACTAATGATTAAGTATACAGTATCATTACCTTACTATTTGGTTATAGTTTTTTCAAGGTTTTAATTCTAATATAAATGGCCAAATAGTTTTTTCAAGGTTTTAATTCTAATATAAATGGCCTTAATACTTATATGTATGTGTATAAATTCCTAATAATCCTTAACCAGTTGTGCTAGACTCTTAAAAAAATGGAAAGAATATTTTATTTACATCAATACTATAAGTATTTCATGTTTCACTACTGCATACTTATTCACGACTTTACCATGAAGTTTATCCTAATAAATTATCTCTATTAAATATTTTCATTAAGTTAACATACATATCTTTTGATATATATGACTAACTTTACTTCCCTAACATAATTTAAAATCCCGTTTGGTATGTCATCCAAGTTGATATCAGTTAATGCGTAAGTGTAACTTCTTCTATGCATGTACTATAAGAGATGTGCTTAGATTTATCCTTCCAAAAACTACATGGTAAAATCTATGAAGTTATGATATGTACATGATGTACTCATGGTGTATAACTCTTTTATTAATCTTTATCTACTTTGTTAACTACTTCAAATATCATTAATAAATATTCGCATGGAAATAATTACCAACGGAAATTCAGAGCAACAACTACTAACAAGGTCACATAATAGCCATAACAATAGTAACGATATAATTCAATAAGGATTAATGAAATAGTAAAGACAATTCAATCAGGATTAATGAAATCATTATTTAGCTTACCGTAATTATTTTCTTTGGAATAATTAGGAAAAGAGCATATTCATCTTAACCATGAATTGTCACTAATGATTCCCTCCTCATACTTTCTTGCTTGCAAGAGTCATCAACTCTCTTGTGTTCTTGAGTGGTTTTCTTATAGATCATGTTAAAGATTTTTCTTTAGAAACATACAAACTTTAAGGGTTTGGATCCCTTAGTTACTGAGGCTTTTGTATTAATCTAATAAATAATTAGTTTTCTTTAAAGCACACCTTTATCTCTCAATGTGCTTTGATTTTCTTTTCACTCAACTTAGCGCTTTTATCTAGCTAATTGTTTAGCATAAATTTTTTTCTGACCATATGCTAATTTATTTAGCATCTTTATCCTTGGGATTTTTAATAGATATTTCGGGAAGGTGCACCCTGTGGAATTGACCACTAATAGTTTTTTTTTTTTAAATGGCAAGAAGTCTCTAATAGTCAAGTGTTATTTCCTGAATATTTATAAAGAACTCATTTGTTTATTTAATAAAATAAACCTAATTACATAATCAAATAGTTTCAATCTCGATCTCTATAGCCATTAAGTTCACTAATAACTCAACAATCTAAAAATAGTCATGTATTAAAAATAAAAAAACATAACGGTGTCACAATCAAATACATTCAATATAAAAACTAATGTTCTCGAGAATACCAAATTCTAGAGTTATATAGGGGGTTGTGGTAGATTGATTAATCTATATATATATATATATATATATATATAGATAGATAGATGATATGGAAAAATATGAGGATTTTTTATTTAATATTACCTTTCTAAATAATGTATATTTTTATTTCACTTTTGAAATATCAAATTAAACAAAAATGTCATTTGTTAGTAAGGTAAATTTTTCTTCATTTCTTTATGAACTTCTTGTTCCCCTTTTGTTTTTTCATCTAACCTTAGGTCTTTCAAAAGTTGAATGACACATTTAGGTATTTGATTTTTACTTGTTTGTGGATCTAAATAATCACCATCATTATAAAGTGGATTGATATAAAAATATTATTTTTGATCATTTAAAGGTTTACCAATTGGAGAGTATCTATTGCATGAACTGCTACTAGAAGTTTCAAATGACCTTCCAAAAGATCTAGATGGTGTATATGAATCAGGTAAGGTGGATGAATCATTTTCTAAAGAAAACCATTCAATATCATAACAATGTTGTGTACTTGTTTGATTTCACATTCTTCTTTTCTTTCTATAGCCTTTAATTTCCAATTTATGTAGAATACTTTTGATCTTTGTGGCATCCTTGCTTTCTATTTCATCAAATATAACATCTATGTTGACAATGAAATTTTCATTGCATGAAAGATGATATCCCTTCTTTTCATCAAAATACCAAATCAATGTACACTTCAAACTTTGTGAATCAAGATTAGTTCACTTTTCTTTAGGAACTAAGGGATAACATACTTAACCAAAAGCTATGAGATGTTTAACCTGAGGTTTGAAACAAAACCATGTTTCATATGATGTAATTCCATACAAAGAAGTAGTAGGAGACCTATTCCTTTCATTATTAGAAGTTTTCAATATTCATATATTGTTATGATTGATATAATATTATGCATGAGAAACTTATGTACATGCTTATATGCCATAGTCCTAGTTTGGGTCACCTAGTTGTTGTGTGCTTAAGATAATAACTATGGTTGTGTGTAGAAGAATTGATTTTGGTTAAGAACATATTATCAATGTTTTCTCTTTTGGTATCTTAGTTTGGAAATATGTGTACGACATGGATGTTGATTCAGGAATGAGACACATAGATCCATGAATGATCATGGTTATGTGGAATATAGGGTTAATTATGATTTATGGATGATACATGGTTTATATGATTATATATGTTTAATCTTGTAATGACAAAGATGTGGCGGGTACATAATTATTTGCAAACAAGGATGCTCAAATTATAAATCATTGTGGATGTCATGATACATGATTTTTATGATTTTATATGCTTAATCTTTTATTGAGAAAGATGTGATATGCAAGGTGGTTATTTTCAAACAAGGAAGTTCAAATTTTAAATGGCTCCGGAAGTCATTTCTCTAGAACCAAAATTGTTGTGGAAGTCATGCAGAACCTTCGGTAAAATGTGGATGTTAATTATGAAATTCATTGACTCCTTTGATCTATGAGATTTTGATGTGTGTAGGTCTTGGAACAAGGCCTTACCTATGAACCATCAGATAGCTATGATCTCACAATTAATATCTTAAGGTGAATCATCGAGTTTCAAAGTAGAGTAGATGAAAAGCCATGGAAATTAGGGTGCGAAGTCCTAATTCCATGAAACATAAAGAAGTTGAGTCTTGTATCTAAAATAAAATGTTTAGGGCATGAAGTCTTGAATATTTAAGAAGATCAAGGCATGGAATCTTGGACCTTTAGAGTAGATAAGGGTCCAAAGTCCTTAATCTACTAAGGCACAAAGATGCATGCAATAGGGGTACGAAATCTATATTCTCTGGAAGAAAAATACCACTCATGGGAAGCTCATGGATGAATTTACCTAACAAAACCTCCTTCACAACAATCCTAGAGTGACATTCTAAAAATAGAAGTCATTTCTAGCATCTCAAGCATGAATTTCAAAAAATAGTAAATCACCTTACATAAATTTCCAATCAAGTATAGTTGAAGGAAAATCTCTTAACTTATCCTTAATCAATCCTAATCGTTCAATCTCAAATTAATCCTCAATATTACTAATATTATTAATATTAGTATTATCTTACTATCATATATTATTTATTATTAAAAGAGAATTACAAGTCACCTTTATCTCCTCAATCACTTCACACCTCTCTCCTTGATGACACTCATGGCTCTATGTAAATCTCTCTCTTTTAATAATACATTACACCTTATTTGATGAACTCATCAAAGAATGCCATATTCCTCTTCGACTCATTAAAGACATGTCATAAAAGATTCCTCTTATGCTCTCTTTAATGCATAAGTTACACTATCCTTAACTAAGGCATGCATACCACTCCTTAATGGCATGAGTTACACTACTCCAAATGGAATACAATGCATTCATATTAATCCTCCTTTATGACAAGAATTTGTTGCTCCTCCTATATATATGTCTCTTGTATTCTCACATAGGGGGAGGGAGGTGCATTGTGATACCATGAGTTTGAGAGATTTGAAAAATATTATGAGAGTGAGAGACTTGGAGAGCAGCCAATTGCTTTCGAAATGATTTTTAAATTCATAATCTAAATTACTATGTAGCTCTATATGGTGGAGGTGAAAATGAGTGGTGTTGGGAGGAAGTGAAGCTTATCTTCCTGAACTTGCCTTGGATATCTCTCTACTGCTATATTTTATTATTGTTTGTGAGCTCTTACAACTGGGGGGTTCCAGGGGGAGAAGTTTTCCATAGATATGGTTGGGAGGAAAATCGAATGGTTCACAATGAGTTGGTAAGGATATTGGACCAGGAGCATAATATCATTGGAGTTGGAGCATATTCCCATCTTTTTGGAATTTTATAAATACACTATCAGGTATGTTCATAAGCATTCTTGAAATTTTAGTTCATTATTAACTTAAAAGTGTTGTATAACTTTAAAATTCATTAGAAATTTCTACTTGTGAATATTTATGAGATATTTATGGATTTATTTATGAGCTAACCAATAATGAGTGGTAGTTGTAGTTAAGAATGCACATACATGGGATTAAAACAATAATGTGTTGCAAAAGTTTTGAGTTCTTTTTATAATGAATTTTTGTCCATTTCAGGTTTTCATGAGCTGAATATAGTACCATATTATCATAAATTTGATTTTTTTTTCTTCATGTATGGTTGTAGATTAAGTTTGCACACTAAGTGTTCGACAAAGTGATAAATGAGATAGTAGGAATGTTTTTGTTGTTGTTGTTGTTCTAATAAATCACATCTCTAGAACGTTTTGTTACTTTTTTGCTCAACATTAGGGGGTATCCGTGCCTTTTGACCATTTAACCCCCCCATTTGATTCCAAAAACATACTTTGTAGAACCCATATCAAAAGTCTAAGCAATTTTACAGATTGTTGTTGTCAATATGCATATGTTTTTGAGTTTTTGAGGAAAAACTGTGATTGTTTAGTTCTTGTTTTAAGATGCCAATGTTTGACGTTTCAATTTCTGAATTTTCTGAGTTGAATAGGTTTACGAAGAGTCTCAAATTCATTTTTTCCAAGTGTTTCGAAAAATGCTTCAATGGTTGTAGATTTCATGCTTGCAAAATGTTTGTCAAAATGTCTCAATGGTTGTAGGTTGCATGTTTGCAAGATGTTTGTCAAAAGACATGAATGGTTGTAGTTTTTGTGCATAGAAATTGTTGGAGTAAAGTCCTACTTACCTTCATTCAAAGTGTTTGTCAAAAGATAGGAATGGCCGCAGTTTTTGTTCATATAAATTGTTAGAGTAAAAGACCTACTTATTGTAGTTTTTATGTACTAGAAATTTATGAATAGACTATTTGATGGATGTAGCTTCTTATGTCTACAAGTGTTTGGTATGAACGTGAAAATTAATTTAATAATTTGTTGAAGTGTGAATAGAGAATAGGATTGTTGTTACTTTTATTATCTAAATCTTTCATAAAAAAAGGGGGTTGTTGGAGACAATTTTATAGTGACTTTCTGTAGGATTTTGTGCAAGTGAGCATAATAAGTTTTGTCTGAGATGCATGCATTCACAGGTGTAGTCTTGTGCTTCAATGTCTGTAGAAAATAGTTACTTGTGCTAAATTTATGTAGCATCATTGTTTTACATGACACTTTTTGAAGAATAACATGGTTCTAAATTAGTAACAGCATTTGCTTTTATTTCAACATTCATTATATACTTCTCATGACTGCAACATGCCTTAATAATTGGGATTCAGAATTTTAATTGATGAATTTGGAAATGTTGTTGGGTCAATATATTTTGTGATTCTATTTCATAAACATATCGTATTCATTAGATTTATTGATGAAGAGAGACATATTCTACCCCCGGTTACCTTGTTATAAGTAGGTTAATACTTGAACACGTATATGTTATTTTTGTAAAAGAAGTATAATACTTTTGTGGTTATGATACCGAGATTCAATAAATGAAGCTTATTTAGCATAATCTAGGAAATCAAATAGGTTGATATAGCTTAATGTTCGGACATGGAATTATGGTATAATTTATTTCCACTCTTACTTAGAGCTCATGTATAAGTATGAAAAGAGCACATGTTATGATCTTTCAAACTTGACAAGAAATATGTTTTGAATTGGTCTTTAGGGAAAGATATCCCTGACTTCTTATGTTATATTCTTACATTGACATAGTTGAAGGAACATGATTACATGATAGCTAAGTTAGTCATATTATGAGTAAAAGAAAAATAAAATAAAAATAAAAATTGAGTAATAGTATTCAATGTGACCTTTGCTTCTCTATACTATTCATGGTTAGTAAGGTGGGACCTTACACTCACCAATTGAGGAAAAGTAGTTTTGGATTGATGTTGGTTTATGTTCGGAATATGTTTTTCTGATGTTTTAATATTTCTATATGTATATGTATATGGATGTAAATACCAACATGAGGTAAGTCATAAAGCTCCAATAAGCGGTATGGTTATTATCTTGTCATGTTGTCATGGTGTTTTTCTTTTGAGCAAGTTCTTCATTGTAAATACAGCAACGAGGTAAGTTATCAAGTTTCATATGTAGTATGTTTTCTTTTCAGCAGTTTTGTTAAGGTCTTTGTGTGGTTTAACACCAAATATGGTGTTCCCCAAGGGGGAGGGAACTATAACAACCCTGGTGAAAAGTTCATGTAATAAAAGGTAATAAAGGAAAAATAAGACCACGATAAGGGACATGTATTCCAAGCTAAATGTTGGGAAAATATATCCCACTAGGCATCACTGGATGTGTGTTTTGGCTAAGGAAATTGAAAAATTCTAAGGTGAAGGCAATAAACGTCAAAAAGTAATTTATGGAAAATTTATTTATGAAAATAAATGAATTTAGGAGAAAAGTAAGGTGAAAGGTGAAAGGTTGCATGTGAGGAGGAAATTGAAGGAAATTGATGGAAAATGAAGAAAACATAGGCCTAATTCATAAAAAGGCTTATGAAAACCAGTTCATGGCTCTTTTTAGCTCAATGTTTTGTTAATTCAAGTTGGGAGCTCTCTCATTGTTCTCTTACTCTCTTGGTCACTTAGAGTTTTCTTGGAGCACTCTAGTTTGTAGCATGGAAAGGAAAGGAAAAGAAATCAAGAATCAAGGAAAGGAAAGCATGACTCTAGTAGCTTCAATAGGAATATTTGCAAGTAACCTTTTCTATGTGTCATTTCCTTGCTATATTGGACATGCATGGCTTTGCATGTTGGTGTATGGTTCTCTTACTATAAATGGCATGGTTTTGCCAATTTATGACACTGCATTTTAGACTAACATAGCATTTTCCCTGATTCCATGCTATCTTGGGATGCTATTTCAATTTCTGAGCTTTGGAATTTTCGGATGGATTTCATAATCCAGGGGGGAGGTGGTCTCAAGGTTCATTCCCAAAGGCCGGAATCCCTTGATCAGTTTGGCAGGATACACGGTAAATCTTGAGGGAGATGTATCATTTTAGGGCCTAGTGATCTGGGTTTGGATTGCGGTAAAGCTTGAGAGACAACAAAATGGTAAATTCCTCAAGGGTAGTGATGGATTCCAAATAGCATTCCGAATTTAGTTCGGTTGCAATTGGAGCACTAGCTTTGGTGTGATCGAAGTTTGATGAGGGTGGAGGTGGTTTAACCTGTAGATTTCCTTAGTGGTTCTTAGATTGGTTATTATATGAGATCCCACATTCATGCTTGGAATATGTCACGAGGGTGACTAGCCGAAAGAGACATCTATTTCAGCCATGTCTATGGTTGGGTGGTACATGGATGTCCCGAACTTGGTCAAATTTTCCTATGATTAGTAAAAGCTAATTTCTCTTACTTTTGCGTTGATTTATATGTGGATTTAATTATTGTCATATGTCTAATATTTATATGGTTTTATGTTGGTTATAAGCATGTTAGAATGACTTATTTATGTCATGGTTATTTCATATATTTACATGTAACTGTTCAATGGATGGATGCAAGAACTAGTTGATGATGTAGTAGTTCAATTGAGAAGTAGGTGATCCTTTTGGTTATGTTTCATAAGTTGTTTCAATAATTTATGTTTTGTCTTGTATCCAAGACTTGTAGGTTGCATTAATGCCAAGTGTTTGTTGGGGATGCTCAGGCCTAGTCCTCATGGTGATTTTTGATTTCTCAACATTGCTATCATGTTTTTATTGAATTCTGGAAGTTACAACAAGTTATGGGTAGAGGTCAGTATTCTGGGCTAGAAAAGTGGCTTAAATATGGGGGTTGTTGGCACAGAACTGGCAATTCTAGTCCACAGTCGCTAGTAGGCAGGCTTGTGAGAGCATATTTTGGTTGTTGGTCATTCCCTTGCCCATAAAATGATAGAGACTATGGCCTACGAGTTGTATAATTGCAATGGCACCCAAGGGTAGGCTATTTGAGTGGCAGACTTGTCGCTTGAGGGTTCTATTAATGATGTTGGATGATTGTATGTGATGTTCCCTCGATTCCACCTCCTTAAGGTGACATAGGATGTTGAATATGATTGTAGTAGCATCTCTATTCATGTTTAACCCAATGGCATGGTTATATTTGGTAGACCTAGGAGGGGTTGTTACAAAAAAAGACCAATTTAAGCTATTCTTACTCATATTTCACTTCTTCTTCCATTTATCATGATAATTATACCACTTTCCTATGAATTCAAAGATAATATTTCTTGTAAATTATTTGAGTGAAATCTCCCTATCACAATCTGATGGGTAAGGGGATAGTAATCAACACATATCACTAGCCATTATAGTCGTTGCAGGCTCAAAGAAAGTGATAATCGACCACAAATTAGAAATTGATGGAGTTTCTATAGGAGTTTCATTTGGTGATAAAGTATCAGAGGAAAAAGATAAATAGATTAGCCTAGATGATTCAAGGCCATAGACATCAAACATCACGGCTTTAGGGACTCTTATGCACAACAAGCCATTTACCCATGATGCATACATAGAGGTATATTCATAAAATGGGGACTTCTAGGAGGTGTATCAATAGTTGTAGAGTCAAATTCATGTACAAGATGGTGAAAACAACGTTGACTACCATATATAGGATGTGTTACTCTTTAGCCTAGATAATATGTGTGTTCCTAACGATGAGAAATTTCAGTTGATAAGAGAGGCTCACAGATCCGAGGTTGCAGGGCACATTAGTGTAGGGAAGGTTGTGGCAAACATGCAAATGTATGTGTATCAACCCAGGATGCAAGAGCAGGTAAATTTTTTCATAAGAGGATGCATGCTTTGTTGTGTCAACAAGCCTAGAAGTAGGAAACATGATCTATATCATCCCTTACCTGTACCCACTCTCCCTCGAGAAAGTATTTCCATGGAATTTATTGGAGGTTTACCAAGAAATAGGAAGGGACATAACTACATGTTCATGTTATTTGACAAGTTCAACAAGATATATGTTTTGATGCCCTATAGAAATACCATCAGTTCCTTAGAAGCAATGAAATTATTCTTTCGATAACTTTGAATGCACTTTGGGATATCAAGGAGTGCCATTTCAAACAAGGATAGAAAAGTTCTTGGTGCATTCTCGAGTACAATGTGGGAGAATATGGACGTGAATTTGAAGGGATATATAACATTCCATCCATAGATAGATGGGTAGAAAAAACTAGTTAATAGGACTTTGGTGAAACTTTTGAGGTGATACAACTAGAAGATCTAAAGAGATGGGATGAAAATCCAGTATATATACAACATTCTTACAATAGAGTAGTCTACACTTCTACATGAAAGTTCCAATTTAAAACCTATTTTGGATATTTTCCACCTTTCCATTTGGATATTTCATAAGACCATAAATGAGGAGTGAAGGAAGATATTACAAGAGACACCTTAAGGAATGAAAAATTTATAGATAAGATCAAGCAGATCCATTTATATTTACAAGAGACAATGTAGATGTTTCTAGATAGATATAAGGTCAGGCATGATCAACATATAACAGAGAAATCATTCAAGGAGGGAGGTAGAGTATGGATGTAGTTGAACAAGGAGAGGTTGTAGGGGTTTGGTAAGAAAATCAAGGATATGAGATATGGTACCTTTGACATACTCAGAAAGGTTAGCGATAATGCATGTCTAGTAAGTTTACCTTTGTATATGAAAATTTACTTAGTTTTGAAGGTAGGAAATATGAAACTCAATGAGCCTTACATTCTAGATCAGGAAGAGGAAAAAATCCTACCTTCTATGGAGAATTTGGCATGAGATCCTCATGTAGAGTTGACATACGATACAATTTTGTAGAAGAGGTATAAAACTATAAGGAAGAGTTAGCATGACCTTTGGTAGAATGATCAACATTAGAAATGGTCCACATATCTGCAACAATTAATTTGAACATTAAACATAAGAAGGGAAACACCAATAACAGTGTATATTATCTCAGTTGGCCACTTATTATTGCACTGACCATTGTTCTCAATTATTATGGGTAGAAGACTTCTATATGGTCACAACTATACATAAACGATTCATAATTGGCCACTACATAGTATATGTTGATAGATTCTGAGAAGGTACTAGAATTCCACCTATATGATGGATTGTTGTTCTACCAAGGGCACCTTTGCCTTCCTTCAAATGAGCATGGCAATATGATTTGTGAGGTGCAATAAAGTCGTGTCACAAGAAAATTTTGTTTGGAGAAAACAATGGAAGTACTACACAACAATTTTTATTTTCCAAAACTCTAATAGGGTGTTGGAAAATATATCATATCATGCACTACATATGCAATTGCCAAGTGAGCCATTAAGAAGAAAGGTTTTGGCACTCCTCCACCTACTACTATCCATCCTTGGAACTCCATCTTCGTGGGCTATATGTGTGGCCTTCCTTCTACCAAGCATGGTAACAACTATAGGTTTGTGGCTATTAATAAATTTTCTAAGATGGCTATAATGATTTCTTGCAAGAAGAGTATCAAAACAGAAGACATTTCCAAGCACTTCTTCGAATGAGTGCGGGTACATTTTTGGATTCCTAAAAACATTATACAAAATTGAGATAGCAAGCTCATGATCAAATTCAGGCTGAGCCTCTAGTCATAGTTAGACATGATTCTCACCAAGTCAACTGCAGTGAATCATCAGACCAGTGGGAAAATAGATGTTACCAACATGATGATAGTGCACATACTACATATGTAAAACTCCTAGAATCCATGAACATGGGATGAGTGTCTTGACTATTTACATCATAGCTATAATAAATATCTCCATAGATTGATTGGACATAGCCCCTTTCAAGTGGGCCAATATTTCAAGAATTGTGCCCCGTTGATGTTGAAATGCCTCTTCTGACTAAATAAGAAAAATATATACATATTAAATCCGAAGTTGATAAAGCCTCTAGGTTTATTGAATGGTTCCATCACATCCACCAACATGTTCATGATATCTTGGATAAATCCAATGCCATGTAGAAACAATTTCAAGATCAACATCAGGTGCCACATAGGTTTCAAGTGGGCCACAAGTTGTGCGTGTATCTATAGAAGGAATTCCTTTTCGAATCCCACTAGAAGATTAAACCACTTCAATATGGGTGTTACACAATCACCAACGCCATGGGTTATAATGATTTTTAGCTAAGTATCACTCCATTCCTTGGCCTGCACCCTATATTCAATGTTGATTATCTTCAACCATACTTTTGACCATTTTTGGATACATGAGACATTACTATGTAGTTGAAACCAACCCACCTCAATCTAGATTGTTTTGAATAGGTGACATTTGATCAAATCATGGAAAAATAGCTTAACCACACTCACGAATAGAGTATCCAACTTTATTTGGTTGTTAAATCCAAGAAGATACTACACAAAGAAAAGTGACTAATCGAGGAGCAATTTCAGTAGAAGTTTCCCCATTTCATCTACACACTCAATGTAATGGGGACCATTACTTCCTAAGGGGAAGGACTAGCCTAGTTGGATATTTTTGGTCACCTACCTATTCCAATTGGACTGCGAAACTTATTTCCTTTCCATTTCATATTTTCCAGCATATTTTATATTTTTAGTATCTTTTTGAGTCCTAAAGTTCTAAATTATTTTTGAGGCCCTAAACAACACTTTTTGGGGAAACAAGAAAAAGGGGGGGAAATGCCATCCAAAAAGTGGTTAAAAAATGTTTTCCTCGGATATAACTTTCTAATAGGCTATTTTTTATGCTAGAGAAGAATTATATACCAAATTTATGACACTGGGAAGTTAAGCTTCCAACTAACCCCATTTCGGCCTACTAACTTTTGGCGCTTCATCTCTTAGGGTTAGGTTTCTAAATTTTTAGGGTTTCTCATTATTTCTTCATAATAAAAAGGCTTCAAAGAGTAACTGTAACATAGTTTAGAAGGCATGTAACCACCACATCTCTTCTCAGAGATAAGATACCATCACACAAGAGTGTTTGTTTATTTTCTACATGGAAATAGTTTTTAGTAGTTTCTATTTATCAAATGAAGTTTTTCTTCATTGTATCTATTTTATTTTTTGTTTAAATTTGTATTTCATTTCATTCCTTCATAAATACGTATCAGTTGTATCATAGAGGCATGATCTCTCTACCTTTGTGTGCATGTCGCCAATTAGGTTAGGGTGTAAGTTGTTGCAACTTGAACTTGTTGAACCCTTGCAACACTAGCCTGGCTGACCCTGATGACCTCCCATGGAAGGAAGAAATAAAGATCACGGAGTATCAAATCCTCTAAAAAAATTTCTCAAAGAGTTCCTTAAGCAACGAAAGAATGAGATGATCGACATTTTTTCCCAGATCCTTTGGCGGGTATTAGCAGGTGAAGCATATTCATCCACCAATCACTTCAGTGACGTTTCCCACTTTAAGGTACAATTTAAATTTGACAGTCCTATTGAAGGCTAAATAGATGGTTAAATTTGTTAAAAGGATACCTTTTCCTCAGTAATTTTTCCGATAGGGAAATGATTACTTTTTCACTCCTCAAAGTTCCCCCCCATGTAAAGGATTGGTGGGAAACTTACAATGAGCAAAAAAGAAGGAGAATACCTCACTATTTTCAACCAAATGCTCTTCGAATAATTTTCAAGATGTTTTCAATGAACAATAGTAACATGTCGAGAGCTATGAAGATAAGTACATAAAGTGGACCACACTATGACATGAAAGGGATGAAGAGGTGTTGGAGTTCATGATCATTTTTGATACCCCACATATAAAGTTTCAAATCAAGGATTTCAAGTAACATTTGATACTCATGTATTGTGGCTTTCTACATAAATACATGAAGGTATAAATGGAGTTCCTCGACATCTCCTTTCTTGGTGCAACATACCGATATGTTGTAACAATCGAGTGGAAATTTGAATAGAAGAAGTGAGACTTTGGATCTGCGAATCTGAAGTAGGGAAAAGGAACCTGCAGATTAGAGACTAAATGACAAACGTAAGGTGGAGAAATCAAAGATAACCCATTAAAGACACAAGCGAAGAGTATCACCAAGATGACAAAGAAGGACAATGGAAAGTGGTGTGAGTTCCACGAGGGCCCCACCCACAACATAAATGATTGTAGCACCAAGAAGTCAATAATGGTCGAGTTGAAAGCTTCAAAGTCAGATGCATGTTCCATCTAAGAGCCAAAATATGATAAGGGGAATGGAAAAGGGAGGAACATTATTAATGCAAGACCTAGAGCCACTTTTGCTACCACTGAGGTTCAAAAATTAAGCTAGAGGATGCATAGGAGGAGAGTGTCTCTTCCACTCATAGATTCAGTGAGGGGCTCTCCACTGCAATTCATTGTCAATGGTGGGACACAAAAGAACCTCATATCATTAGATTTCATTAAGCAGTTGGGCCTCCCGACCACACCACACATATAACCATACACCATTGGGTACCTCCACCAAGGACAAGATCTATGTAATAGCCAATACTGCCACATTATGTACAACATCAAGCCATCTAGGGACAAGGTATTGTGTGATGGTTCTCCTCTCGGAGTTTGTGATATTTTATTAGGCAAACCATACCTGTGGAAGAATCATGCTATGTATGAATACCTTGCACTATTATTATTATTTTTGGGAGAAAACTATATCGAGTACCAGAGGTAGCCCCATATGACACCATTGCTTTGATTTCTGCTAAGCATTGGAGTAAGGTCATCTCCAAAACTAGGAAATTTCTTTTTTTTATTCCCTTTAAATGTAAGGGTTAGATCATGGCTACATCCATGGCCCCTAGAAAGGGCTTCTTCACACAATAGAAGGAAGTTGATAAGGTTGTTGAGGAGTATAGGGACATCTTCTCCTAACCCATGGGGGTAATTTTGCACTATGAAGTCATGCAATCGATCGATCTAACTCCTGAAACACCACTACCCAATTGGCTAGAGTATACCGCCCCTCTTTTTTGAAAAACGAGGAAATCAAGGAGCAGCTCCATGAATTGCTACAAAAGAGGCACAGTAAACTAAGTTCCTCACCTTGTGGGATCTCGATTGTGTGTGATTATCATGTGAAAAATCATAATGGTTGTCATGTTATCGTGTTATGAAATATTTATAATGTTATGATGTCAAAGTTTCATATTATATGAATGTTTGATATCAAATTATAAAATTGATAGAACTATTGTACTAAGAGATCTGTTCCTAACCATTATGATAGTGATGTTGCAATGTTAACATAAATATTTTGATGTGGTCAAAACAAAAATAAAATTAGAAAAAGATGAAGAATTCCAAATCTCTCCATAATTAAAGAAAATAAATCAATAAATATAATTATCTATATGATTATATATCTAAATTAAACTATAAAATTACTTTTGCTTACAACAAAATTGTAGTTGTCTATGCTACTTTTATGAAGAATAATGTTTGAAGGTTTGAGGAAATCCATTATGGAATGCAAGAATGCAATCTTAGATCTATCTTAACTTTAGACTTGATCCCTCTCATTTCGTAGTAGATTCGAACTTCAAATAGATAGAGGATGGCGAATACTAAAACTCAACCAGATGCAGAGGTAATCAAAAAAGATATTCAATATATCATTGAAATCACAACATTTCACAATATCATTGTGATAATAATAAATTAAATATTTTATAATATAATGATATTAGTAGATTCAATAGTTAATTGAAGTTTTTGTTAATAGTAGAAAACCATTGTAAAAATTGATTATTAAAGTGTTTAAAAAGTAATGTAAATATAAAATTCTAAATTTCTTGAAAATGCATGTTATACTTAGTTAATGTTTACTTGTTATAAATTATTAATTCATTTTATTGAGATTTTATAGTTCCAAACCTCATAACTGTTAATTTATTTCCTAATAGTAAGATTCTTTTCTTAATCTTAAATTTCAATATTAATTTCAAATTCCTTTATACATAATACATTTGGAAATATTATAAACAGAAATATAAATTTTTAAATTGATTTCAATATTTAGAAACATATACTAATTTCAATTTTAAATTACAATAAAATTATTGATAAAATTTAAATAAATCTAAATTTCTTCTACGATATTATACCATAAACAACCCAACTATGGTATAGGATTTGTTTTGTTTTCATTATTATTACAATTTCATTATTTGTATTTACAAAAAAATATTATAAATAGAAATGTTATATAATTTTATTATATAATAATATATAGTTATAAAAAGATGATTAAGATTAATTCTCGTATTTAGTTTTATATATAGCTTCATTTTTTGAAATTTAATTACTAGAAAGGTTTAAAGGAATGAAATTTTTTACTCATTCCTCTATACCTTTCGCACTAGACACTGTTTCAAATGGTTTTCTTGTTACAGTATTACTAACTTGTTTTCAAAAATAGATATTTAAATATTGTTAGAATATCATAAGAAAAATAGGTTTACATATAGACTATGAAATAAATCTTAATAAACCATAGTCTTATTATAAAACTCTTGTAAAAATAATTAAAAAAGATTTAGATGTTTTTCTCTAAAAGAAAAATAAAATAAAGGTTATCCTAAGATCTAGTTTTATAAGTTCCTTCCTTCCTTGCATATCCTTCTAATCGTGACTTTTATTAACATGAATACCTTCTCATTACAAGTAGTTGTCGTAGCCCTCTTTTATGTTGTTAAGGACTTTAGTATACCTTATTCACGTTCTTGATTTCCACTTTTCTTTTTTAATTCCTCATGCTTCTTCCTCACACCATCTCCAGGTGCTCTCATAAAAGAAAGTATCTATTATTTGTATTTAGCAGAATTAGTTTATTTTCCTTCACATAGGAACTATCCTCTCAAAAACATCGATCACTAATTCTACACCTTCGTCAAGATTTTTCCATGCTATTATATGCATAATAAGTGAGAAAATTAGATGTTTCATATTTTATCCAAATTTTAGATTAGCCCTAAAAGCAACTTCTAAAAATACATCACCACCTTTTTTTTCATAATATAAAGTGTTTTCTCTTCCACACATGATTTACATATGACAAGTTACCAAAGCTCTTATTTTATTATTTACTAATAATATTTACATAATTAACATATTCTTTAAACACCTATTTATTATATTGTTATTATCTTCTAATAAATAAAACAATACTAAACTATTTTCATATTAGGTATCACATGATGCTATTTTTACTATTGATCATGTATTGTCTTTGCCCAATTCATTAATGTATGTGAATACAAATACATAAAATAATATGAGGAAATAACAATTTTGCAAAATGTTTTGGTTTAAATTTCACTAAATATTCATCCATTATTTATAAACATGGCAATGACTTTCGTGTTAACTTAGAAGCAACCAAGACTATCTCATAAGTGTCCTCGAAAGGTATTTTCTATAAAAAAACAAAAAAAACATTCATGAAATAAATAAAAATTGAATGAATCCAAGAATGTTGTTGATTAGAGAAGGAAATGCATTTTTAGTCTTATATTTTTATAAAAGTAAATTTACTAGCTAATTTATACTCTTCATTTTTTTGATGTATTTATATATCTAATTTATTAATATACTTAAAATTTTTAAATGGAATTATTAGTATTGAATAGTGTAACTATCTAAATTAAATAGTTAATAAATGTTTGTAGATATCAATCCATGATAGAGATGTAGCATAGTATATTTCAAATTGTACCTATTTAAAAAACCACTAAAATCAACTAATTTGTAAAATTGTTATTAGTATTACTATTATTACTATTATTATTTGTAAGGAGAATTAACATACCAGTGAATCTTATAGACATTTAAAATGGCATATAATAAGATTTTTAAACATAGAGATTCACTCCTATGTTACGATAAAGATTTTTGTCTATAAACAACGTATGTTAGAAGACCATTGACCAATAGTATATGTAAATAAGTTATGATAGAATACCATGGACCAATAGTATATATAAATCATTATGATAGAATACCATGGACCAAGCATGCCAAAAAAAACCATAACTCCCTCGCTCTACATATATAATTTTAATTATCATTTAATTTTAAAGCATTTTTTAAATTATATTGCAAAGCAAAAAAAAATAACTATCTTTAAAATAAATCTTAACCCTTTATCAAACCTTTTTATTTTACGTACTTACTCATAATATTTACATATTTAATATATTCTTTAAAAAACTAATAATTATATGGTTATTGTCTTTTCTAATGAAGCAATCCATACTAAACTAATTTCATATTTGATATCACATGATGCTATTTTTAAGATTTATCATGTGTTGTCTTTGCCCAATTCATTTTGCCAAATCAATAAAACTATAGAAAATAATAAGTGAGGAAAGAACAAATTTGAAAAATGTCTATATTGGTTTAATTTGCACAAAACATTCCATCCATTATTTATAAACATGGGAATGGCTTTAGTATTAACTTAGAAACAACCAAGACTATCTCTTAACCCCTCAAGAGGTATTTTTTATCAAAACGTTTCATGAAATAAATAAAATTGAATGAGTCTAAGAATGTCATTGCTTATAGAAGAAATGCATTTTCAAATTTATATTTTTATAAAATGAAGTTTACTTAATAATTTACACTTTTCAATTTTTTCATTATATTTATATATCTAATTTATCGATATGATTAATGATTTTAAACACAACTATTAGTATTAAATAGTTCAATCACTTAAATCAAATGGTTGATTAATATTTACACACATCAATTCATGATAGAGACGCGTCATATATCTCAAATTATCAAGATTTAAAAAATCACAAAAATTAACTAATTTGTAAATTTATTTTCTATTATTAGTATTATAAATCTCACTCTCTCTACATATATAATTATAATTATAATTAATGTGAAGTGATTTTAAAATTAGATTGAAAAGCAAAAAGAGAATGACTATCTTTAAAATAAATCTTAACATTCTATTCTAACTACTACTAAAAATAATATTATGAGCATACCATCCATCATTTAATTATCAATAACTAAAATAAAACACTAAAAGCCATAATTTGAAATAACGGCATCTGAATGTGGAAAAAATAAAATAAATTATATATACTCAATATTTATTTTAACCAGTTTTAACACTTTAAGTGGTTACATTTTCCCAATATTGTTTTTTCATAAACCCACTTTGAAAGTGTCTGAAATGATGGATACATTATTGAGTAGAAAAGCTCATTCTAGATCCCCGTATGAGAAGGATGTGTAAGTTTGTCGGTTCGTTACCATCTCAAATGAAAAAATAAAAAATAAAAAATAAAAAATAATGTTCTAAATAGAAGAATAATTAGAAATAAAAGAAAAAAGTGTGAGTAGTTAGAAGTAATTAAAACACTAAGTAAATCATGTTCTATATAGAAAATTATGATGCAAATTATGTTCTATATAGAGAAATAAAAGAAAAAAATGTAAGTAATTAAAATTAATTAAAAAAATTCAGTAAATTATATTCTAAATAGAAAATTATGACGCAAATTATGTTCTAAATAGAAAAGTAATTAGAAAAAAAAAGTGTGAATAAGATGTTTAAATCTTATAATTTGGTATTGATAAAATATTTTAATACGAATTAATATTGACATATACTTAAAAAAATATGTTAATAATAAAAAATCATTTTAATTTGAGCCATAAATGTGAAGATGTAAATATTAATGTAAAAAATTTTAATGTCAATTGCCTATCCATTATATATCATTTAAAAAATTATATATATATATATTGAAAAAATTAATTTTTATGGTTAAAATGTTTAGTTAGTCATATATATATAATTCAAAAATACAATTTCAACAACTAAAAATAACACATTGTAGTTTACACTCAAAAAAAATTACACTAATTTGAATTCAATTCAATAACCAGATTGATTCACCATCTAACATCTAAAAAAAATTGTGTCTGCTTCCGCACCTCCCCAATCCGTCTTGTATTTATAGAATAGATGACCTCTCCGTGTGATTAAAAGTAATGTATTGTATGCATCCACCAAATATTTGATCTGCAATTACAAATCCCCTTTTCATAACTCTCATTATCGACCATCAATAATTTAACCGAACCCATCAAGCAGCTGAAGATTCATTTATTAAAACGATGATGCCATTCCCCAGGAAAATGATAACTGACGTGTCTGTTATTCCGGTTGCCCTACTTATGTGCACGTTGTTTAATGTAAACCCCTTACATTTGGTTGTTGCTGCTTCTAGGTGCCCTCCAGCTGCACCTCAGTGCCCAATACATGCTCCAACTCCTGGATGTTGCACTGCAAATTCGAAGCAGCAGGAGCAAGCTATGTCCAATGGCAAGGCGGAGTTACTGAGGAATTATGAGAGCTCCATAAGCAGCAGGAGCAAGCTATGTCCAATGGCAAGGCGGACTTACTGAGGAATTATGAGAGCTCCATTGGTGCTGGCAAGCACGCATCCGCACATCATATTAATATCGCAGTAGGAGGAGTCCGGTTTCCCAATTTAGTAGCTCCTCACACTCAATCCTTTAAATGTACCAGGAAATTAATTGGCTCTTGAACCAAGGACAGGTTCTCGCTGGACAAGCACGCATCCGCACATCATATTAATATCGCAGTAGGAGGAGTCCGGTTTCCCAATTTAGTAGCTCCTCACACTCAATTCTTTAAATGTACCAGGAAATTAATTGGCTCTTGAACCAAGGACAGGTTCTCGCTTCACATGGATCCCTTCCCTCTATGCATACATATAGATGTTGGTCGTGGGCCCGTTTTTCTTTCTTTCGTGCAGGTAGAGTATTGTTGTTATAGGATCTCACGCTAATCATTAGCAAGAATAAATATCATTTTATGTATATCCATTCATCATTTCATAGTATTAATAAAAATCGGAGTAGTCTACCCAGGCTGTAGAATGGCCCGGTTTCCGTCACCGGCCGGAAAAATCTCCGGATCTGGCTGCCGGTAATTCCTCCACCCTCCGCTGCCTCTGCCCAGCTCCGCCACCCTCCGCATTAATGTAGACCACTGACACGTCCCTGACAGACACTCTAATTTTCCCATTTCCATCACGTCTTGCCGGGAAGTTAATTCACCATATTCACTTGCGAAAGGGTTGGGCTCAAGAAGAGCCCGTGGACCCCCGAAGAAGATCAGAAACTCGTTACTTACATACACGAGCACGGACATGGCAGAGCTGGAGCACGGCCATGGCAGCTGGAGGGCTCTGCCACAGAAAGCTGGTGATTAGGAATTTATATTTAGTGCTAGAACTTGCCAGAAATTCTCTGTATTTTTTTTTGGGTAGTTTTCATGGGGTGATTTTTATGCACGGTTGCTAGGATGCAGGAAGCGCTGCAGATTGCGTTGGGCTGCATCTAAAACTCCCCAACATTGAGCTGGATCTAAAACTCCCCAGAACTACTGGAATACCCACCTGAGGAAGCGCTTGCTACAGATGCGAATTGACCCCATGACGCACAAGCCCAGTTTGACACTCGAGATGAATCAAATTGTCTCATCAAAGCATTAAGTCAAACATCCAAAGCCGGTCACACATTACTATTCCTCACTGTGTGCACGCATTCAACCCACAAAGTTCTCTACTGTCTGCTCCACGAACGAAGGATCTGTCAATGGTCGACGTTACAACTAATTTCAATTCAATTCAATAACCAGATTGATGGACCATCTAACATCTAAAAAAACTCGTGTCTGCTCCCGCTCCTCCTCCTGTCGGTCTTGTATTTATAGAATAGAGTAATGTGTTGTATGCATCCACCAAATATTTGATCTGCAATTACAAATCCCCTTTTCATAACTCTCATTATCGACCATCAATAATTTAACCGAACCCATCAATCAGCTGAAGATTCATTTATTAAAACGATGATGCCATTCCCCAGGAAAATGATAACTGATATGTCTGTTATTCTGGTTGCCCTACTTATGTGCACGTTGTTTAAGGTAGACCCCTTACATTTGGTTGTTGCTGCTTCTAGGTGCCCTCCAGCTGCACCTCAGTGCCCAAAACATGCTCGAACTCCTGGATGTTGCACTGCAAATTCGAAGCAGCAGGAGCAAGCCATGTCTAATGGCAAGGCGGAGTTACTGAGGAATTATGAGAGCTCCATTGATGCTGGCAAGCACGCGTCCGCACATCATACTAATATCGCAGTAACAGTGGTCCGGTTTCGCAATTTAGTAGCTCCTCACACTCAATCCTTTAAATGTACTAGGAAATTAATTGGCTCTTGAACAAAGGACAGATTCTCGCTTCACATGGATCCCTTCCGTCTATTTTTTTATTTTTGTTTTTTTCATCGCTTCCCTCTATGCATACATAGAGATGTTGGTCGTGGTCCCGTTTTTCTTTCTTTCGTGCAGGTAGAGTATTGTTGTTATAGGATCTCACGCTAATCATTAGCAAGAATAAATATCATTTTATGTATATCCATTCATCATTCCGTAGCATTAATAAAAATCATAATGGGAGCAACACATAAAATCATTTATATTCCTGCTTTTGTTAATCGATCACTTTGAGGTGACTGTCCGCGTCGACATCATCACAACTCTTGGCTTGAGTTGTCATTGTTACTCAGCAAGCCAGTCACCATGTCCCCAGTCCTTCATACTAATATAATGCTGATTCCTCTACTCATGCATAACAACATAACAACAAGATAATACACCATATGTGTCTTCACCACCTTAATGAATGACATCATACGCCTTCCACCACTTTAATCAAAATTGCTACCTATAAATGCTTTAGTTGTCTACTAAGAAGAGAGTAGCCAGGGAAATTAAATATTTAATGATATTCGAAGATAAAGTTGTATTCCATTTGTTAGGATCGTGATAAGTGGCTTTTGTCTATGCGAGTGGAGGATAATAACAGAGATGAGTGGAAGGTTCATACATTTCCCTCACAATATTTACATACATTATATTTCAAGTTTAAGTATGGTAGAAACAAAATATATATGTTCTCTTCTTTTTAGTTGTACAAGAAATAAAAATTTATGAATATATATACCAATTCAGTAACTCATGTGAGTATGGAAAATGTTATTATTCATTTATATACTTAATATCAATATAGTCAATATCTTGCATGATATCTCATTTCTTCACACTATACCTTAAGATTTCTAATAATGAGATTCCATTTTTCCCTCAAATGTTTATTAGGAATATTAACATCATGACATGAAGTAAAGATGAATAATAAGGATTTCTATGTGAAAGTCAAGGTTCTATTCACTATAGGCATAAAAATAACTATGTTTATTTCTTTAGTCTAACACCAAAAGCATGTTCTTATAATTATAAAACATCCACATATGAAACAGTACATATCAATCAAATCACAACTTAGTTAACCTAGAATCCAAAAGAGAAATTAAGAAATTTGACTTGTCACATGACACTGATTTTGACACAATTGAGTTCGATATATTCTTGACATTTTGATTGGTCACGCTTTGGTAACTTTCTCTAGCATGAAATCAAAAATATTTTCTTTCAATTACTATATTAGAATTTATCAATGATAAATTTTCAATATTAATCCCTCTTCATAGCTACATTTATCAAGGCTACCATATAGCCTAATATTTAACATAATTATTTGTAACCATAAATTCCTTACGCCACTTTTGGGCTTTTCTATATGTTTTCTACATGTGTTCTATGAATGTAGACGCTCTTCATGGTTAATATTATAATTAGGTTTGATGCTACTTGAAATTCTAGTCTATTAATCACTTCAAATCCAAAAGGTGTGATCCTCCTCTACTTGTCCCTTTATTTATTATGTATTTATAGAGAATCCACGCATGTCCATGATTTATTACGTGCATACAAGAAATTGTTTAACTGGACTTCAAATAGACCATAAGTTATGTTTCATAACTCTGATTATCTAAAAGATTTA
>APFE031514550.1:5907-31463 GCA_000404065.3 Pinus taeda | reverse complement strand
ATATAAACTTTTTTAAACAAAGTTGTTACTCATTGGATCAAGAGAAGAGAGAGAATGTTGACTCCAACCAAAACCCGACGAAATGTTGACCTCTGATGATTTGTAATAAAGAGCAGTCGAGTGTGAAAGTGGGAAGTGTTTAAACTTGTTAGGATGCCCAAAGCATTCAAGTGATGTATTAATTTCATGATGGGAGAATACTTTCGAAAAGGTATAAAAATTAGCAATTTTCCCATAAGGGTGCAAAGATACACTGAAGGAATAGAAGGTTTGGAAACATTGTACAAAAGAACTAAATAGTTAAATATAAAAACTCATATTTCTAGTAAAATGAATATTATATAAAGATTATTTGAAAATAAATTGAGATATATAAAATGTATAACTGACACAACATGGTGTAACATATATTGTATTGAGATAAAGTGGATTCAATGAATGAAAAATATACCTAGTAGATAATGTTAACCTTATTGAAAAGTGAAACTTAAGAATCAAGAATCAACCAAGTGTCATAGATGTGCAACAACAACAAATTTAATGACGTTGACTGATTTCATTTTCACCCATGTTAAATCCTAGTGTATATTTAATAGTGGATCAACTAAATCCTAAATTTATTATTCTCCACTACTCCCAAAACCATTGGATTTTGGTACAACAAGATGCATTGATCCTCTCAAAAAAAATTTAGATCTTCCATACCTAGCAGTTATAGTATCTCATTCCATTGGCAAATCCAAAGTGTTCAAAGATGAGACTGATTCTTAGCTCCTCTATTTATTCACAACAATTAATGTCTAGTTGTTCCAAAATTAAAGTAACAAAACAAAAATGGAGGCATTTCCATCAAAGTGTGTTGAATTCATATGAATTTTAAATTGCCAACAACATTACTGGCACACATTTTAAATTTGTAGAGAGATCATTTTTTATTTAATAAAACTACTTTATAATATAAATCAATGCAAAAGTCACTGACCCAAGTGTCATGAATAGGGTCCACTATTGAAGGCATGTGCATAAGGTCTCCCAAGCCAATGCAAGCACTATGATGTGGTACCACTTCTCACAACCTATACATGAGCTCGAAGTGCTGACAGTGCTTTCCCCAAGTATGTCACCACATGGTGTTTCTATCGGTCATTTCTCCACCACATGGTGTTGCTAGTCCTAGATTTTCACCAACATGTGAGATCAATCTTTATCAATGTCCTAGATCCTAGTGACTCATTCCCTAGGCCACATAATGGGTCCTCTTGCGAGATTCCACTAGTCTAGTCAAGACTACTTCATAAATCAAGTTAATGTTCTTATTACAAGTAAAGAAAAAAGATTGTTGGATCATGATGAGAAACCTTCTACTTTGGTGGTTTCTTAGGTGCTAATGGAAATTTATGCTTGCAAAATTTGCTTATGCCTATAGTAAGATGAGTAATGGAAAATTAGACAGTGAAATAGCTAAATGACCACGAATTTTAAACAATTTGTTTGTAAATTTATTCCTAATTTGAAAAACTAATCATAGATATGTGTTAAAACCATTCTTGATATGAAGTACCATTCTCACTATTTATAAGAAAGTTTCATTATCTATAATGGTCCATTCCACTTTTCACATATATTTTATTTTTAATAAATATATATATTGAAAGAAAATATTTTATAATTATTTTCAACATAACACAAATATTACACACATTGTTAAATACGTTTTAAAATCCTCAAACTCACAATACTTGAAAAAAATATGACTAATCATCCTCAAGTATATAGACAGTTTTCTACTTAATAAATACACTAAAGAAATAACATGACAATATAACATGCATTAGCGATGGAAGGACAAGTAAAATCATGGCATGAGTGGCACTTGTTTCATACAAGGTTTGATATTTAGTGTTAGAATGTGAAAAAGTGGCATTTGAAACAAATATCTAATCTTGAGAACCCTTAACTATAACACCTTGAGTAACATTTGAAATATTTTAGGGAAAACATCCCAATGAAATATTATCCTAGAAGCTTACTTTTATCACAATCACAATGAGACATAATATGAGTGGAGCTACCTATTGTTATACATTATACATTTTTCAGATGGAAATAAATAATGAAATCTCATTCATCTCATGTGGTTGAACCCTAACTAAGTCTAGGCTCCCTTCCTACCTAGTCAAGTATATTCTTGAAGAAATGGTTGAATTTATCAGAGTTTTAACATATATAGATGCAGGATATGTAACAAGCTAACAAGTTTCGTCTAAAGGGAAGACATGGAGAATAGATGATGAGAATAATGTCCTTGTACATTGAACTCTAAGAGTATAGTGATAACTATACAAAATGAAATTATTGGAATGACGATAGAAACGGAACAATGATTTTCTAATGGAAGTCGTCAACTCCATATGTGCTTGGAGGAATGGAAATAGAAATGGCACACCAGTTTTCTCATGGAAGTCATAAGATCCATATACGGTGGGAGGAAAGGGTGTGATGCTAAGCCTTATACTCTTTGTTCTCATCGTTATTTCATTCTCTTACTTGAAGAAGATGCATGCTCTTTATATTATCAACTATGATTTTCTGAACTCCATTCGAACAGGTTATTAGTGTTGTGGGAAGAAGAAGTTTATGACTTTTGATCATAGGGGAAGGAAAATGTGGTGGTGATAATGGTTGGTGACTCGAAACCAAATTTTGTGGCAAAACCAAGGCCTGTGATGGTCTAGGGATTGATTTTGAATGTCTCAGAAGTGTGTGAAGAGAAGGAAACAATGATTTTATTATGCTTCTCTTTTTTGATCTTGTTAAATTTCTTATATCAATCTTATGAGCTTTTTCTTGACCTCCAAGACAAGTAGAGATAAGGGTTGAACTGACTTCGACTATAAAGTAACAAATTTTGATTGAGACATAAACAAATGAAAATTTTATTTTATTTTCTCTTAATTATCAAGATATACATATTTGTTTTCATGTAAATTGCTATATTCAACTTTTGGAAGTTTTTGAACAACCTAGACAAAATACAACGAGAGAAGTTGGCCTCACAGGCACTGAAGGTAACATACATAGAAACCCCATAGACACCAGAAAACTGCCTTGAACTGCAAACCTTGATGACCTAAATCATTCTTTTCAATATTACAATAGATCATTCATTCATAATTAATAGTAGAAAATACTTCATTTACATGTACAGAGAAGTAGCTTAACTACCAACCATGGTCTTT
This sequence comes from Pinus taeda, assembly GCA_000404065.3. NCBI lineage: Eukaryota > Viridiplantae > Streptophyta > Pinopsida > Pinales > Pinaceae > Pinus > Pinus taeda. Next base: position 28,224 of record APFE031514550.1, on the reverse strand, counting down.
AAACGGTCTCTCATGGCCTTTTTTATACATGATCTAACATAAAGAAAATTTTGATACATGATATGACATAAATAAATTATATTAATGTTTACTAAGGCCAATAGATAGTTTCAACAACTTCACCCCAAACTTAATACGAGAAATTTCACCCTGCTTAGGTATAGCGATTAGTGCTAACTGTGGCAACAAGTTTTGCATAATAAGGGTTCTCACTCCTATTATTCTTTCCATCACTCACATCTTTGAACTTTATCATGCACTTCTCCTAATTTTCCTTTCACTACTTCCCATCATGCTTAATACCCTCCATCGCTAAAAGCTCGGAAAGTTCTTCCCATAATGCCGCCACCGAGACAAGTTGGAAAATATTGACTCTATCTCTACCCTAAAGTTAGTTAACCACAAAAATTTAACTCTACATATCATATCATGACATTAGAAATATGAATAAGGTGATAGGGTGAGTATTAGAGGCTCCCACTCTTAAGCTTAGGAATGGAGGTCGAGTTTGGCAGGTTACTCCAAAAATGGGCAATGGAAACTATTAAGTAGTCACGTTTTCTATGGAAAATGGGATGAAAGATGAGGTTTCTTACACTTTATCTAGAGTAATCCTTCACCACAACTAAATAATCTACTTCAAACGCTTAAATTTTCCATGATGAAAGGGTGTGAAGGCGTTGGAGCATCCATGAATCAAACTCCCCTTGTTTTGGAATGTCAACCCATGTCAAATTTCAATGATAACAAACCTCTTCAATAAACCATATTGAATGTGCCAAGAGAAGCCAAAGGTCAGTTGAATATTTTGATATGTGCAGTGGAGGAGAAAAATGAGGGGTACAAGATTCTCAAGCTTATTGCTAAAGCAAATATTGTATTGGTCACTCAATGTTGTTTGTTTGATCACGTCAAGAAGGATTGTATCTCAATATTTGGTGAATTTGGTGCTGAAAATGAATGTAAAAGTTTGTGGAAGAAATGATTCTTTTGTTACCACAATTTGGTTTAGAGATGGCATCCCAAGATTTAGTTCAGAGGAAACATCCCACTACAATTTTTGGACTTTGACTCATCATCAAAATCAACATATTTTATAGTTCAAGTACATGTGCTTGATGGAAGATTTCCAGTAGTATCATATTTGCATCTCAAAAGCCTTGGATTCCGTTAGTGAATGGAATCAATGTTCGCCTCAATAGACTTCCTACGGTTTGTTGGTAACAACCAGATATGAAATGGCATGAGATGGATCATGGTGTACCGATTAATTCATACCATGGGACATCGGAGATGGGGTAGAGGATCTTTTGACTTGCTTGTGGAGATGAAGTTGAGTTGGAAAAGTATCAACAAAAGTTGAGACTCGAACCACAATGGAGAATCAAAACTTATGTGTACCATCTCTGGTTACACCAGGAACGTGCTAAGAAGATATTGAATGGAGGAACATGAAATAAAGTTCCCGGATTGGTTGGCATGAATAGTGTTTTCCTAACATAGTCTATAGAGGGAACACCTTCGATGTAATTAGTTTTGGAGTCATTCTTGATTCGGTTGACGTGTGGGGACCCTTTTGTTTCAAAGACTGAAGACATATTAAATATGTGTGATCCATATTATAACTCCAAAGGAATGCATATGAGGCTTCATATTGCATCTCAAAAGGAACATAGTATTTTTAGATACGTGAGGGATAAGCATTAAATGTGCTTTAAATGTTTTTAGGAGTTACATTACTCATAAGTACATGGGTTCAGGAATAGTGAAGGCGAGATTAGGTTGATAATTTTTTTTTTTTTATAAATTTGTTCCTGAATTATTTCAATATATTATAGGTAATTATCTTTTAGTTTATTAGGATTTTACTTTAAAATTTTATTTTAATTGTTATTCGAATTATCATAGTAATAATTATAGCTTGTAATCAAAAGGTTTATGAAATTATTAATTTGAAATTAAGATTTCAATTTGTTATTTAGTGAAGTAGTGATTTTCTTACAAGTTATAATGATTATTATAATGACAAATCTATTGCAAGGAAGATATTAAAATTTGAACAAGTGAATTTTGGTCATAGGAACCTGAGAGAAAGTTATATAGAGAGGGAAGAACACAACAAAACTGAAAAAAGAGGCAAGTTCAAATTGGGGTGATATTGAGCACCAACATTCTCTCTCCAACTAGGGATGATGCTCCCCTACGAAGGATCAAAAACATAGACCAGATGGATTTTCATTAGGCATGGAGATGACTCATGAGGAAAGAAATAAAAATCACAAAAACATAAAATAATAGACATTAAATTTTTAGTTGATCAAAAGAAAAAATGAAACAAAGATAACACATGAGACTGGTTGTAACTCTCAGAGACAATTGTTGGCTTTGGGGTAACCAGTGCCCAAGACATCTTAGAATTGATGGAAATCTTTTAAAATTAGTGGATGGAGTGATAGGCCATGAGGGATGGCAACCAAAAGTTCTAGCTGTGAAACCCTATCCCTCCAAAACAAAAGAGGCAAAAAACTCTAAGGGTTGTAGAGTGATGGACTAAAGGAGTGGTTTGAATAAAATAGAGAAGACATATTTTAAACACAAGAAATTAAGAATCTGAGTACAATTATTGTAGAAAGAATAATGAAATATGAAGAAGATGTGAATGAATTTAAAACATGGTGGAGCGCCCTTTAAGGCCTCTCTAAAAAATGTTTGCAGGTACCTTTCATTGAGAATACCAAATTAGTAAATTTTCTATGTAAAATAAGCCAACAGATTCATTACACACGTGATGATAGAGGAAAAAGAATTCATGAAAATAAAAGTAAATATTACTACAACTACCCAAAGTTGGAATCAAATTGTAATGTATTCTTTAAATTTCAGAGAGAATTTCTTTTAGAATGCTAGTCATGGGTTACTCGACTCTGCACCTCCAGACCCTTTCAAAATATTTCCTCCCAACTTTTATTCTCCTCCCCTTGATTAATTGTCAGATTAGTTTTGAAACTAACTTTCTTAAAATAGTTAATAAACTGTCTTTAGAATAGTTATAAAAGCTATTATCTTTTTTTCTTGAAGTTTTTTTTAAATTATCACATACAAAATATTATATTACTATCATATATATATTATATATATAATATTAAACATAATCCTTCTTCTTAGAAATGAAGGTTGGGCCCTCTAAAAGTTTACAACATAGTCATATACATTTTGAGTGTTTGAATCAAATACACACATTTAATATCTGGGCCCGACTCTCATCACCTTTCCATAAGCTAATTGGGGTTTTGAAAAATAAGAAACCACTTAAGGGGGCACTTGTGGCATTTTCTGGAATAGAGAGGAAGTGATATCATAGGAAATGTTCACCATAGATCCTGATGATGATGGTTTTCTAAAAAATGCTTCCCAACATCACCCATTATCTTATCCTTTGAGCACTTTATGCCAGCGTGACTTCGTTGATTTAGAGTAATTTTTCCATGAAACATTGATTGAATATGATGTAATATTTATCATTTAATTTCCTCTAAAGTTGAACTCCTCTTCATCTTGTATTTGATCTTATTTTTCCTCCGACACTTAGCACAGGCCTCCAAATAATGCTTTTGAAGGATTCACAACCTTGTGAAAAAGTTTTGGGTGCTCACATAAGTTGTGGAGGAAATATTAGTGTTTCCAACATAAACAATTTCAAACACCACATAAGAGAATTATTGATTGGTTTTCCTTGCAATGTATGAATATGTAAAGGCTATGAAACATGAAATTTTCGAAAAGTAAAGGATTGTCGAAAGAACCATTCCTAAAATATCTTTCCCAGTAACAACCATCACCAAATCAACAGAGGAATTATGCCAATAGTCTTTGCAAAGGGTAAATATTTAGCCTTTAGCCCTTCATATAGTGAAATTCACCACTCTCCATAGTTTAAACAATACGAGCATTAAATGCTTAATACTTGTCTTTGACTATGTTTAGAAGTTCTTCAGTGAGGCAAAGTTTTAGGTGCGCATAGTTATTTTTCATCTCCTCATCTCTTTTTCTGTCAACCAAACTGATCCTTTGAGAATATAAGAAGAAAGTTTCATTCTCAAAGGTTATCGACTGTCTTAAATGGGAAATTCCATCCAAGAGGTTACAATATTGTTGCCTTCACTAAAGGACAATATAGTAAGACAAAAGATGTCTTCCATCTCCAAGCTTTACAAAATAAGTAAGTACAAGCCAATTAAAATTGGCATGATGTTGAATAATTTAAAATTCACCAAAGTTGGAAAATAATTGAGCATTGTCATTATAAAATATTAACATCCTATGACAAAGATATAAAAGAATATCATAAGAGGTTGAATTAAGATATATGACTCGACATATGAAAGCCTCTACTGCTAGAGAATGAATTTCCGACTACACTACGAAACCCATCCTAAAAATCAAGTTTAATTCGGGTGCATAAAATTTAGCGAACTCCTTTCAAGGTGATGGTTCCCAAGAACTTTGATATGATCTCCTTTGAAGATAATACCCTCCACAGGACTCCAATAGTTATTACTACCCCATGCATTTCTGCAAGGGGTTATCAAGGTCATGTGACATAAAGTGTCAACAATTCCACTATCACTAGCTTCTTCATCCATTTCAACATTTGGGTATTTCGTCCATACCAAATATTGCAATGAAATCTCCAACCAGATATCAAATAGCATTGGCTTCACTATTACAGCATAGATCAACAAGTCTTTAGACAGAAGAAATAATGTTGAGATTACAAAGCCATACTCTACACTCAAAAGCCTATATAACCATGTCATTCCTTAGGAAACATATTTCTCTTGATTGCAACTCTTATGAAGTCTCTGTAAAATCCTAAGACAAAATTGTTATGGAAAATTCAATGTCCTGTTAACAAATTTTTTATGATCATATGCTAGAGTCAAAACCAAATAGAGACCTCGATGGAATTTTTGTATCTATTCAAAACAATATGAATTAGGGAAAGTATCAAATTCCATTATGTAACTACACGATGAACAATCAACATCCACTATTATTTTATACACTAATCATAACACCTAGGAAGATGGCTCTATGATCCTTTCACTGGTTATTACATGATCAAAGTTAAAGTGACATGCAACCAATTTTGATACTACTAACCTCATAAATAAGTTGGTCCAAGGTTCTTAAATTTATGAAATCAATGAGTCACTTCTGAATATTGGCTAGCTAGATATATAAGTTGGATGAAATAATTTTGACCAATCTTGATATATATCACATAGAAATTACAAGATCCAAGCACTTGAATTGTATTCGAACCAAAGATCATAGATTTTCGAGAACAATATGTTGGAAATTAATTTTATTGCAGCACACTAATTGCAATACCTTTGATGAATAAAACTCCCTAAAATTAATTGGAATATATTTCAAGTGTGAACAATATTCCATATTTATCTTCATAATTTAGGAATAAAAGCCAAAAATATAATTCGTTCCAACAAACAAAAGAATAAGGGAGAATATTACAACCATCATTCATTTGGTTTTCGAGCCCTTAATAACATGATTGCTGAGACCTTCCTTATATATTTGAAAATAAATAAAAATATTAATTAAAAACTTCTTCAATGCCTAATACTACTCATTGGTTTTTCATAGCATTTTGAAGTAATCATATCGGAATTGGGTGGACTGTTGAATGATAGAATTTGGTGTAGTGTGGTTGTTTTCCTATGGACTCTTGGTGCTCGAAACCAAGGTTTCAAAGCCAATTTGTGAGTTGATCTTTCTTTTTTTCTCAATTGGTCTACTCCTATTATTTATACAAAAATGTTACAGCAAGGCAGCGGCCTCGAAGATTCTTTCCATGAAGTTGGCATTTTGCAAAATAATTCTTGGCATCCTGACTATGGAGCCAGCGAAAGACTTACATCAGATTTTTTAACTTCCAGGAACATTGGACATTCCAAAAAACTCCAAAACTAACCATACAACGATCCATTACTAAGTTAAACACTACTATCTCATGAACAACAACTAACATAAACAAAACAATAACAAACTCCAACAGGTGGAGTAGACAGAGACCTGAAAATTGCACAAACCCAGTGAACCGAAAGGGAGCCGAACTCCTTCTTCACATGCAGAACAAAAATGGAGGCACGGGATGGTTCATTCGTCATTTGAGGTAGATGGTTGTTCGTCAACGATCTGGCACCCAAATTGATCTAAGTCATTTGAGTCTGACGGATGGACCACTGAGCCTGAAGGCTCTCCTCTTGCTAGCATGCTCAGACCTGCATTGGCTTCAAAATTCACAGTAGACAGGCCTCCTATGACTTGGCGCTGGTTAACATTTAGATTTTCCATCCTCTGATCTGCAGGAACCCCAAGTTGAGCCGCTCTCTAACCCCTGGCATTCCCACACTTTTCAATTGTTACCGAAATTATGAAGGAGGAGTTTGATAGGGAACATGGAATGTGGAAACGGCCAGTGGGATGTGCATTATTCTCATAGTCTTCGATCCTAGCTCGCCCTCTTCCCCTGCCCCTGCCACTTTTCGTGGCTAGATAATTGAAGCGGCCGAACTCCAATGCATCTGAGGATGGGTCCAAGGTGGTGGAGGAGTGCGGATGGGTGGCACGATCATGAGAGCTGCCTCACCTACTCCCCATTCTGAGCGTTTCTCGCGTCATAGTGATACACCGAGAAGTGGCAGAGGGGAAAATACACAGATGGAGATGACTGAAAAATTAATGCTCAGAGAGAAGCAGAGATAGAGCCGAGATGAAGTTGTGAGCCCCTAGAGCGAGAGCTGAGCGGAAGACGAAGATGGAGAAGGCTCTTAAAACCCAGCCGAGACAGACTAACAGAGACAAACTAACAGAGAGGCTCAGAGAGTCACCCAGAGTAGCGACCTTTTTGGAGTTGAAGGCCTGCAGCAGAACCGCAGGAGTGACGAACAACCTGAGAGCCATCGCGCAGTTAACTAGGAGCCTGAAGGATAGCGTTAATGCTGCCATTAATAGAGGTGTACGAAACCAGCTCGCCGTCCCATAACAATAACAAATGGCGCAATTGGGCTGCCACCTGCCCACTTGACGCGCCTCCATCATACCCTTTAACCTGTCAATCACCTGCAACCAGGAATTTGTGAGTTTTTCCTTGAGCCTAGAAACTTTTTAAATAAATTCCCATTTAATGATGAAGCTTGAGAGCTTCAGATTTCTCTTAAAGAGCCAAATATGCCTTAAGTTTGAATCTGGATTTCCCTTTGAAACACTAGGAAAGGACAAACTGATTTGACTATTGTAATTAAAAGAAGAGAAAATTCTATCCTTGAACAAATGACTAATATCATTGGCATTCCTTCAGATGGAAAGGTTTGTCCACTTTCTTGGGGTTATATTCCTAAAATTCTAAAGACTGTGCCCATGTTTTCACTATTGCTTCGATCTAGTCTCCAATAAGTATATAAAAATTCATTTGTAGAGATGAGATGTCACTAGTTCTATAAGTAGTAAACTCGTTCTTTAGTATATGATTTTAATCATGTATATATGGAATTAACTAAGGCTTCAAGCCTCTTACTTTATTTGAAGTAAAAAACCTTTCCATATAAGAACTGAGAACTCAATTATAATTGATAAATGCCCAATTTGGACCAAAATTATTTTTGTCAAATCAAGATTATAGAAATCTGATACATAATGTTAAGTAGCTCTCATAAAATTGTTACCCTTTCCAAACATTTGAAATGGAACCAAGAGGTATTTCAACATTCTTATCATTTTTCATAAAAACAAGAATGTCTTCCCTTTGTAGAGTTGTCACTAAATATTATTAGGTGCCATCAAAATTTGCAATTTTAATCTTGTGCTAGAACTTTCTTGAAGATATTTGATATTTTAGTTGTGACAAACTAAGCTACAATAGGGCCCTAGTAAAGAAATATTAATGAGTTCAATGTTTCTTTACATACATAAAACACTTATTTTTATATTCAATCTATCAGGGCATCTATGATAATGATTAGTGTGCATGGTAAAAAAATTGTATGTGTATCTCCCAAAGAGAATTTCAACACAAATATAGGACATACATGCTTACAGTTAATTGTGAATAAATCACATAAATCATAGTACTAATCAAGATTCGTAAGAATGACTTTCATTTTAGAGTAAGATTTTATTGAAACTAAGGAGATTAGTTGTCAGGGATTCAATTCCCTTTTTGTCACATGACATGAGTTTCTAGAATCGGTTGTCGCTCCACTTCCAACAAGCTTCCATAGCCCCAATAGAGACATCCACTATCCTAAGGTAAGAGAATTTTTGAAATCTTGTTTTACCCTTCATGTTAGAGGCCTTCTATAAATTTCTTTAGAAAATATAACATTCATAGGGTAGGGGTATTATGCACTAGACTTAGTTCAATACCATTAACATTTATCCACTTCCAGTGAGCTTCCATAGCCCCAGTAGAGATGTCATCATACCCCATTGGAAGTTATCTCAACTGAAGTATTGAGAGGATTACAAACTAGATTTTAATCTAGTGCAGATGGTGATGCTCCACTGCGAATGAACAGCCATAGCCCCAACAGAGATACCATCATGCCCCACCTAAGGGAGCATAGGCCCCTATCCTTAAGGTAATATGGTGATGTTGGAAGGTGTCATGCATGGTTGTAATAGTGGCTAACTAGTTCGACCAAAGTTTCAATTATATTTATGAAAATAAACCATTATGTTAATAGGTCTAGCAGCTATGACTTAATGCAATCCCTAATGATATTCTTGTATAAGAAGTATGAGAAGAGATATGCAGTAAGAAATGTTTGATATGAAGTTGACATTGTTAAAGAAATTGATATTTGAGCCCTTTAAATATAGTTACCCATCAACCTTGATTTACAAACAAAGTCTTTAATTATATAATAAAGTTTCATTAATATGGTTCATATTGATAACTCATAGATCTATATTTCATCCTAACTATAATCATCTAAGTATTCTTTACGAGACAAAAAATTTCATATTTATTCATTCTAAACATAAGAAGCATAAGTAAGAACAAGTTTATTTATGTACATGGTTTATAGATAGTGTGTTTCAATGACAATATCTCTCAAAGAAATCAAAAATCCATTGTAACCCAAAATAAATCTTGTCAATTGAAAACTTCCTTACATTGGGCTCAATTCTTAACAAAAATTGTAGTATAGGAAGCAAAGACTAAGTTTCACCAACTAACACACATCTTACAAGAGAGTAAATTTAAAATCTACATGAGATGGATGTTCTTTTAAAAACATGATTCATCAATTCCTCCACAAAATCATAATATCTCGTTTGAAAATTCATATGATTGATATTTTCCCATATATAGTTTTCAACGATCTTTTCATAGGATGGTATTTTATCTATTTCTAAGATGTTGATAAGGTCAGACCCACAACATTATTAACATTCATGATTAAAAGATGGTAAAGAATATTCTCCAAAATAGTCAGCATATTTCAAATTAAATTTTGTATTATTATGATCTAATTCCTTAGTATGTTGCAAAAGAGATCGCAAATGAAAATCAAGATTTTCATTATATGATGCCACAACTTCAAAATTTTGAGTAAAATTATCATCATTAGAAACAAGGGAAACTTTATTTTCCTCATTATATATTTTATGTTCTGAAAATTGTGAATTTGAATCATGATCATTTTGCAAGTTATCAAATTTATTACAGTTACCAAAGCTAGGAATAAGTGAAAAGTAAGAGTTGATATTGTTGATTTCATTATCATCATAAAAAATACTTTATTCATAACTACCGTAAACAGGTTCTTCTGGAATATATGGGAAAGGTGTTGATTTAATTAAGTTATCATGATCCTCATTCCGAAAAGTATCAAAAATATCTAAAGTACTTTTGGAATAAGGACTAAACGCGTGACTAGATTGTAAGCCTACTTCAGGATCCAATTCATCTTCATATTTTTCATAAATAGCTCGTTGAGAAAAATAAACATGAAAGCAAAGTGAAGTTGAGTCAAAATAGTAAAAGAGAAGTTCATCTAAATATTTCCCTGTTGGATCACAAAAGGGTTTAAAAGTAGGATCAATTTTTGGAAGAATATCTTTGTTGATCACTTGTTGTTGAGGATCTTTAGGAATATGTGAAATAATGTTTAATTAGTAAGATGTAGAATCAAACGTTTCAGATGTAACCTATCCTTTATTATTATTATTAATATTATCCTTTTTTAAACATAAATATAAATTAGAACAATAGGATTTATAGCATCTGAATATTTCTTTAAACAAAAATGTGTTCTATGATATTCTATTAAAGAAAGAGAAGTGTCTTGTTCATTCCTTTCAAGATTTATTGACAACAAGTCCTTTCCATTAGCATATATGATAAAATCTATTTTTTCAACGTTTTGAAAGTTAGATTCATTAATGTTACTTTCTAACTCAGATTCATTATCCATTTTGGGTTCTTCATTATTCTTATCCTATTGGTTTTCAAGGTTATTATGATCATAATGTTTGCAACAGTAAAATTCAAATAACAGAATAAGATACATACATTTATGATAGTTATGAAAACTTGTACGAAAATATTTTAGAGAGGAAATCATATGTGGAGGGAGGATTATGTACCAATTCTGAGAATTTCCTTTGAAGGACACCATGAATAGCTTCATAAGAATCTCTTCATGGTGTATCCTATCTTTGGAATGCCATTGTGAAATTATTTTAGGTGTTGTATCAAATTATCATCATCCTCATTTCGAACGTGAGGCATGTAAGAATCCCATACATCTATATTTAGTAACTCATGTGGAGAACCTGTAATATCAAAAAATTCAAAGGATAAAAACATGAAAAAATCCATAAAACCATCATTAAAATGAAACTGAACAAGTGAAATAACTTAGGAGCCACCAGGTGAATAAATAAACATGCAACGTTTACTTTGATATCCTATAAGGAACTTACAACTGTAATCCAGTCCATCAATGGGTTACGGATTTAACCATTAACTCAGTTACCAAAGGAAATGAAACTTTAACAATTCATTCCCTTGCAACTTATGACAATCCAAGAAGAGATTCAATGAGGGTTATAAACTATCCCACTCTAACTAACAAGGGTTCTCCTCTCTTTCACCACAAGGGGTCTTCCCTGATAATAGTGTAAATTAAATAGTCATTGTAAACTAATGTAAATTAAATATGTTTTCTAATTAAACAAATAAATATAGTCAGACTAATGAATAAAGATTTTTTTTAATTAAAAAAAGTTTAGAGATTTATCTTTAGGTAATGAACATGTGTAAATATAGATCCATGGTTGGAATAAACAATAAAGTGTACAATCAAAATAAACAACTCTAATGACATTAAAGAAAACACATATGATAAAAAAATAATAAAACAACATATCCTTATAATTTGATTATAATGTTATTTATCTAAATATAGAAATAAGTAATTAATATCAAGTATTATATTACTTTATAAATAATGTATCAATGACACATTCATTTATCAACAATACAGGTTAGTAAATAAATGGTTCTATAAAGTTTATAAAGAAATAATAAGGTGCACATCGATTATTAATCTATTAGTAATTATCAAAATATAGGGATAAACTTCAAAAAATAAAATAAACCAAATAAAAATAAAACAAAGGGAATTTGGTTTGAAAAATATCCAAATTCAATATGTGAGTGAGGAATGTATAGAATGCATTTCCATGCTCTCAGTCTACAACATTTAATTTAAACATGATGTAAAATCTTTTTAAATAACAAGTATTAAAAGAGATTAAAACCAATTTATGTGCACAAGGTTCTTTTTCTAATCAAGTTAGATCATAGATTTTATATATTTAACTAATAAACCCTAGGTCAAAAGAACAAGTAAAAAAGAAATAAAATGCACATTTGGTTTAATGTAATTTCATTATGAAATATTTCCAATAAATATTTAATATCACATATTATAATATTTAATCTACAATATTTTAAAGAAATTTCTCAATCTGATTACTCCTGACAATATTCATATCCTAGAAAGCAACAAACAAAGTAAATGTTAAGTGAAACATGAATTAATCAAGTCAGATTCATAAAACACGAGTTGAATTAGATCATTCAAAATTTAAATAAATAAAAATACATAATAAAAAAGTTGCATGTAAATAAAGAAAAATAAAATGAATTGTTTATTAAAACTTATACCACTTTACATCACAAAGTCCTCATGGATCCAACGAGTACATCAATTGTAGGTAGACATTTCCCAAACATGAGTCATTTCTCCCAAAGCCTTTCTCATAAATTCTTCAATTATGAATCTTGAACCCCTCTCAAATAGAGAATGAGGGTGTTTTACTCATAAATGTTTGATAATGAAAGCACAACTACTTGTATAACTAAAATAAAATAAAAATGATTTCTAGAAACAATTCCGCACCTCATTCCTTGTTAATTCTCTTCATATCATTCAATTTAATTGTTTTGCTCAAATCATTCATATGAAAATGTCTTCAAAATATTTTTCCTACATTACAGAGAAAAAACATAAATTAGGTCTCAAATGATAAATAAAATTGAAAAATAAACTAACATTTTTCCCAAATTATTTCACATAGCCTTAGAGAATGAATTTAATTTTTACCTTTGGTAGATTATAGTAAAAGATTACTATCTATAAAAAAACACTCAGTTATATATATATATATATATAATATAAATATATAAATAAATATATTATTAATGGTAAATTGACTCCAAATAATTTCAAATTTTAAAGCCTTTCATGAGCATTTAGCTGTCATTTTCTATCCACCATTAAAAAGAAATGGCACATTAATTGAAGTACAGTCTCAAAGATATATAATATAATATATGAAATATCTTAATTACAATTTCAGATTTTATATTGATATAATTCGATAAACTCTGAAATATCATAAATCTTGTAAATTTTATAAAATTTCTTATTTATAATTATTAACATCATGTTTGTTACCATTTATATTATACACTAGATATTACTATTATGATTTCAACTGAAAATAGATATGTATAGTTTATATTACATATTATATTTATATTATGTTATAAATTAACATAGTATGTATATGAATGTATTTATATATATAAACTTTAGTTGTTATTCATCATATCATTAGAGGAGAGAGAAAAGCGGTTCTAATCAAAATTCAACGAAAATGTTTATTGTTGATGATTCGTAACAAAGAGGTCTCATGCAAAAGTGACAAGGGTTTAAATTTGTTAGGATGTTGAAAGAATTTAAGCGATGTATTTTTTTTTCGAAGGTGGAAAAACTTATCAAACTGAGGTGTCAATCTAACAGTGAGGACAATTATCTCTGGCTGCTATCCGCGAATGTCGGTTTGACTCATCACTGTTATCAAGAAAAATATTCATGCGATGTATTAATTTCATGAAGGGGCATAATTTAAAATTAAGATTTTTTTTTTTTTTTTTTTTATAATAGCTAATTTTTTCAAGTTATAATGATTATTACAATGGCAATTTATTGTAAGATATACCTGAAAATTTGTGCGAAGTTCATAGGAACATGAGAAAAAATCATATAGAAAGAGAATTACAACAAAAAAACAAAAAAAACCAGATTCAAATTAAAATCACATTGAGCACCAAAAATTGTATAATAAATTTAATATATATTAAAAAATCTTTAAACCTTGTGCGTATGCTTAACACATAAGTATTCCTACGTTTCATTTATAGAACATTGATGTAATCCGATGGTTTTCATAATATTAGGTAAATCTTTTTATAGAATAGGCATTTAGATATATTTATTGTTTTTTATTTTTAATATAATATATATATATATATATATTATATTTTTCCATATAATTATATGTTTACGATCTCATTTTTTACATTCTACAAATGTGTTTTCTAGCACGCAGAAAAACAAAACCAGAATGTGAAGTAATTATATAGAAAAGTTAAAAAAGTTATGTAGAAATTAATATAAAATAAAACAGGAAGTGTTATTATTATATATTAAGAAATTTTTTAAATTACAATAAATTAAAGATATTAAAATGGTTGTATCATATTATATGTTAGATTTTAGAATGTTAGTATATGATGTTAGATTTTATAATTTTAATGTACGATGTAGGAGGATCTTGTACCGTGTACATAATTATTATAAAAATTTGATTTTTGTTTTTAGAAAGTATAATTATCAGTATGTTAGTGAGTAATCTATTGAATATTTAATTTTTGGGATTAAGAATTTTATGTAAATATTGTAAATAGAAAAATAAGAGAATTAGGAAGATGAAGAGACATTGGGAGATGAAACCCAATCGTCTCTCTCTTTTTATATATTCATATTCTATCTTAATGCAAAAGCCACACTTCGGAGTTACTTCTCGTTTGTCATGATATGAGAGCCAACCCCCATTTTTCACATTTTCTGCTTTGTAACTCCTCTCTACTACCATTATTCTATGTCAAATCTCTGTCATTATTCTCTATCCTAATTGATCGAACAGTGTGTTTAATTTCTGGGGTTCAAAACCCTTGTCACAACGAACTTTCTCTACCTAATGTTGAGGTCAATATACATGTGCATTGAACGTTTTTCTATGGGGGATTGTGGTGCATTGATTCAAGCCACTCTGAAAATTATGGTGTGTTGGTCAAAAATAACTGCACGTTGAATTACCGTAGTGTGTTGTGCATTTGAAGGGCCACGATTGTCGTGAATCGTGGAAGACTGGAGGACTTTGCGTCCTACGACTAGATGTTGTTTGCATATCCCTACATAGTGGAGGGTGGCATGATCATCTGCCATGATAAAAACCTCATAGTGTATTAAATGGTGAAATTGTGTGTGATGGCTATGGCCTGCTCGAACATGTTCTGATTTGACTGGTATGTTACGTTGAAATTTTTTGAAGGGTTGCATTTGGATTGGAAAATTGAATGATGTGTTGATATTGTATGAAGATCAAATTATGTTTTTTAAATGGATAAGTATTTAAAAAGGCAATTTGGTGTGGAATGATATGATGAGTTTTTTTCATGACGGTCATTCTTTACATGGTATAAAGTGACCATGTTAACGATATTTAAAGTGATCATATGAAGTGACATGGAATACAAAATAATAATAAAAAAAAAATTTGGTACTTTATTGAAGACTATGCTATATATGTAATATATTAACCATACATCATATTCATGTTACCCTTTACTTTATAAAGACTGTATGTGGTATGTAGTAGGGTATGTGAGAATTATGTCATATGGAATCAAGGTCTATTAAGAGCCTATATTTTAGTTAATATTCTTCAAGATAATAAATTATTATTATTACAAAGACCTGCAAGTATTATAATTATTTTGAGCCCAAATCAAATCATATGATGCATTCCCTTATATCCATAGTGGAAGTAGTTCTCACTGGAAAAGAGAACTAACATGAGTGGTCCGTGAAGATAAAACACACATTGATTTTCAATGAGTTGTGGAAAGGAGTTTATGAAGGAGAAGGAGAAAATGCATTGGAAAAGCCCACTTAAAATAAGGAGCTTATCATTTGAGAAAATAAGAACAACAAGGCCTATTACTTGATAGCAACATCTGTAAATGAAGTGGCAATTCATCATATTTCTCAATTTTCAAATGATTTTGAAGCCTTAAAGAAATTGAAGGAATTTTATGAGTCACACTCTGAACTTGAAGTTGTTCAATCGATGATTAAGTTGTTCAATATTGAGTTGAAAAATAATGACCCTCTTTCCTTAGAATTAGAAATAAGATCCATTATGTATGACATAAAGGCCATCGGCATTGAGATCGATCTTCCTCTCATTGCCCATGTGAAGGAACTATATCCCACCTATGCACATTATCTTGAGTCATTGCAAGCATGTGGCAAACTTAAGGAGATTTCCTTTGACTCCCTTCAGAAGATGTTTGCTTAAAGAGAGAAGGATTTTGGGGAGAAGATAACTCCTCCGTGAAAAAGTTTAAGGATGAAAATTTATCATAAAGCTTAGAAACCTTGGTGAATCTCATTAGTCCCTAATATGCATATTATAAAATGTTTAGAAATATTTTTGTAAAAATATTCAAATTTTTAATTATTTTATATAGCCTCTATAAATTTTTGGTGATTTTTAACATAATATGATTTTATAATATAAAATGTTGGCAAATTACTTTTTGAAAAAAATGGAAATTGACGACCTTTGTTTCCAAAAAATCATGCCAAGTTAACCCACCTATGAATATCACCCTCTAAAATTTTCCCTGAGCTCCTCAGTTTTTTGAAGAAGTTGTGTGCCTTGCCCAAAAAGAGTCGAAGATGAAGAGGAAAGGAGAATGCTAGAGGCAATGGGGGCATTCATTTCCAAGGAGAAAAGTCTGATATCTATTGCATATAATGCAGTAGAGATGGACATGATGCTTGCATGTGTAAGCTTCCTTGGGACAGAATCGATTAAGAAAGAAATGAAGAGAAGGGTAAAACACTTAGTAAAGGGAAAGGAAAAGAACCTAAGTTCGCTCACTATGTTGTAGAACATTCCAACATTAGAGTAACAGAAGACTTATTCAATGCTTCACTTGCTTCATGGAAACATGCTTGGTTTCTTGATTCATGAGCAACTTTCCACATGAATTTTAGAGGATATTTCCTTGAAGAATTCACTAAAAATGTTGAAAGAGTAGTATACTTTTTATACAAGTAAAACCTCAATCCATTAGGGCTGGCACCATTAGGCTCAAACTATTTGGTCTTCCAAACTTTCTTCTACATGATTTTCTATATGTCCTGGACTTGATAAGAAACTTGTTTTCTTTGGTCCAAATATGCTAGCAAGGACATTCCATTCATATACTTGATGGCAAGTTTAAGGTCAGAAAAGCATTAGATCACTCACTTGTCATAATTGGGATAGAAGAAGAAAGACTTCTAAAGCTACAAGGAATGTCTTCTCTTGCACATAACTCTTCATACAATTCTCACTATAATGAAGGTACATTTTCATCAAGTCTTTTATGGCATGCTATATTTGGGAACTTGAACTGTGAAAACCTTCATTTGTTGAAGAAAAATGGTTTTATTAATTTTCCTACTATTGCTAGGTAGCTTAAGCAATGTGATCCTTGTATCTTAGGAAAGCACAAAAAACATTCATTTCATGATTCTCATTCTAGAGCACATAAAAAAACTGAACTCATTCATTCTTATTTATGTGGCCCAATGCTTCTTCCTTTTGGAAATGGTGGTAAATATATGATGGCATTTATTGATGACTACACTAGAATGTGTTCAGTTTATTTATTGAAGAACAAATCTAAAGCTTTTGAAACATTCAAAAGATTTCATGCATGGATTGAAAATGATGTGCAATATCATATAAGATCTGTTCATACTAATAATGGAAAATAATGTACATCAAATATATTTGAAAACTAGCTTCACCAACATGGGATCAAACATCAAACAAACATGCCTTATAATCCCCAATATAATAAAGTATCTGAAAGAATGAATGGGATAATTTTAAACATGGTACATTCGATGATGTTTTTTAAGAACGTTAAGCTAATGTTTTGCGTTGATGTAGTTCTATGTGATATGTATATAAAGAATAGGTTTCCATCTCATGCTATAAAAAACAAGACTCCTTATGAAATGTGGTATGTCCACATTCCTTCCATGTGGCATCTCAAGGTTTTTGGTTCCACCTATTATGCCTTGATACCTAAGGAACAAAGAAACAAACTCGGTGAAAGGAGTCACAAATGTAAGGACATACAAATTGTTTTCAAGAGTTTGATAATGAGATTACACATCTTGAAGGAGGGATACCTATATTGGATCAATCTATGGAATATTCTTTTGAATCACTTTCTCCCCCACATGAAGCTCCAGCCACTGATGACACTTTGAGTGATGTGATTCCTAGAATTGGGAGACTAAACCTTGATTCAGCCCTATCTCAATAAATTAAGTAGTCTGGGCCATACCAGAAAGATCATCCAAAATGGCTGACAAAAAAGCTTGAAAGTGTTCCTGTTGATAAGGTTGCAAAAACGAGAACAAGCTTTGTTAGACAGAATGGAGGTGATGTAAACGGTCTTGAGTCACCTGTTCATATAGATGTTTCTTATGATTTTGAATTGAATTTGTCTACAAATTTTATACCAACTTCCTTCAAATACATCTCTTCTCATTATGTATGGAGAGAAATCAGAAAGAATATGATGCTTTGATAAATAATTACACCTGGAAGATGCTTGAAACTCCATTGGGAACCACACCAATAGGATATAAGTGGGTCTTCAAGAACAAGTATTAAAAAAATGGCTCGCTTGACAAGTAAAGATAGGTTTGTGGAAAATAACTTTACACAGAAAGAAGGGGTCGACTATGAGGAGACTTCCCCCCCCCCATAGTAAAATGGGCTAATATCTAGGCACTTTTTACCTTGATAGCTCAGAATAGTTGGAAAGTCCATCAAATGGATGTAAAAAATTTTCTTGAATGGAGATCTAAAAGAGAATGTTTTTATGTCCCAACTAGAAGGATCTGTTGTAATGGGTCCAGAACACAAAGTATGCAAGCTTGTAAAATCCTTCTATGGCCTCAAGTAAGCACTGCAAGCCTACTACGAGAAATTAACCAAGCATCTTCTCAAACTAAATTTCAAACATTATTATCTTGATGATGCAACTTTGTTTGTCAAGAATTTTGGAGAAAATGTGTATATCTTGTGGTATATGTAGCTGATATTTTGATGATAGGGAAAAATGAGAACCACATTTCATCCATAAATAAGGAACTAAGGAAATATTTTGAAATAAAAAATTTGGGCTATGTTCACTACTATCTTGTTATTGAAGTAAACCAACATCTAAAGTTTATATTCTTCTCTCAAAATAAGTACATTGAAGATTTGTTGAGAACATTTGGCATTACTAAGTGCAATCCTTTACCTAGTTCAATGGAACATAATTTAATTCTCACATCCACTGAAGGAAAAGGATTTGAGGATACAACAAAGTACAAACAACTCATAGGAAGTCTCAACTACCTAACTACTACCATACCCGACATTTCATTTGTTTTTGGAATCCTCTCCAGTTTTATGCAAAACACTTGTGAGGGTCATTGGTCTATTTAAAAAAAAAAATCTAAATTTCTTGAAGGGAAATCAAGGCTTTTGAATCAAGTATACATAGGTGGGTGACTTTAGCTTGTTTGGATACTTTGATTTACATTTCGATAGACGCAAAAAGACTGGGGTATCTACCTCAAGTTATGTTATGAGTCTTTGATTAGGAGTTGTCTCTACAAGGTGACGCAAACAATAAGTTCCAGTAGATTCCCCATCTTTGGAAAAATATGTGGTAGTAGTTGAAGAAACAAAGGAAATTGTGTGGCTTAGGAAAATGATGGAAGATTTGTAGGAGAAACAAGCATGTTTGACTCCTCATTTGATTGACAACAGAGTTGTAATAAAGTTGGCCAAGGACCCAAATTTCCATGATTAAACCAAGCACATCAATACAAAATACGATCTATTTGGACATCATGTTGAGGCAAAAACAATCCACCTACGACATTGTTCCAAAAATGAGCAGATTTCAGACATCTTCACCAAAGTGCTCGAAAGAGAAAATTTTCAAAAATTCATAATGATGCTTGGACTCACCAACGTCCCATTATATTAATATGGGTGAATATTTAACACCTAATCTTTGGGATTAGGAATCCTATGCAAATATTGTAAATAGAAAAATATGAGAAGTTGGGAAACAAAGAGAAATTGGGAGATGAAACCCAATAGTCTCCCTCTCCTTATATATAGTAATATTATATATTAATGCAAATGCAACAAATTCATTCAAATTTACTCCTTGCTAAATAAGATAGAAATAAAAAATAACACACGAAGAAAAAAATTAAGAACAAATGACAAGAGACAAGACAAGGGACAACAACATTTTTTTTTTCATTTCGTATTCACATAACAATTTATCTTATAATTATTGTACAATTATCTTATGCATTATGTTTTATCATACCACCATCTATTAAACATGAAACTAAAATTTTTTTCTCTTCTCCTAAGTTCCAACCTCATTTTCCAACTTCATGAGATCTTTCATGTTTTAGCGTCTCAAGCTCTTCTGCTTCTTTTTTTCCCAACTATGTTAGCTTGCGTTTTCTCCTATATACTCCACGGGCCTAAAAATTTACCAGAAGCCTCGATTTCCACAATGGTTTGACTTCCTTAGTTATTTTCATGCTATCAATCATTCCTACATATGTTGAATAGTCACGGTGGTTCCACTCCTCAAGAAATCATTATTTCTATTGGTTGTGGAGCCTGGTTATTTTCTTCATTCAAAAGTCTTGTTTTTACCCATGTTTGGGACCTAGTTCCCAATGTGGGTTGTAGGGGGCTTTCCCCCATACTATTTTTTCCAAAGGTTTTGGGAGAATAAGGGAAACAAATATTTGGAACCCAACCCCCGCCCCTCTCTCTCCCATAATAGAAGGCATTTAGGGATAGTGTGCCCAAAGAGAAACTTTGTTAGGTCGCTATAATTCTAGTGATTACCCCATTACTATTGTAGTTGTATCCCTTAGTAATATTGTTGTGGCCCTATTGTCCCCATATTGTTATTACTGTGCCCCATAGAATCCATCTATTGTTATTTTTGTGCCTTTATATTATTAGGTCGGCTGGGTTATATTGTGACTCCTTACACTCTTATATATAGAAAGGAGGTTTTGTCAATTGAATCATGAAAGAATCATTCATTTCTGTAATGTAAAGGAGGTTTCCCCATCGAGGAGGCTGAATTCTGAGGCGTTGATCTATCTTTTCTATCTTTTTGTGAGTTTGTTTCATAGCATTTGGTATTAGAGCTTCGGATTCTAGGGTTTTGATGCTCCAAATAGGTCATCATGGAATTTTCGCTATAACTTGTTTCTACAATGTTTCAGAAGCAAAAAAAAAAAAAAAAACCCATTTGAGACGGAATCGCGTTGAACCTTGGGTCTGGATTCAAAGCATTTCGCGCTATATTTGTAGAGATATGATCTGAGGAAGTTGGTTTTTTTGCAGACTCCTGAATTAAATTCGAAATAGGTGACCTAGGGACAATCGTCATAACTTTATCTCTAAGCATCTGATTGAAATTTAGTAAGAAGGTACATAGAGAGGACGGACTGTAGTTTCTTGTATATATTTTTTTTCAGAGCCAAAGGTCAAAACAGTGATACATGGCACATCATACAAGTTCACTCTACTAAACTTGTCTATAATCAGGTCACTGTGGGAGATTTGCCATAACTCTTCACTAGGGAATCCAATTTAGATCAGACTACTGGCATTGGAAAGAGGATGCAGAGGGCGAAGTAGATTGCAATTTCAAAACTGGATGATTCAAAACTACAGAGATACATCAGATTCAATATCAAGCTCCTATAAAGTGAAAAAAAGGTGTGTAGTTTGTTTTACATTTTTACATAAGCTTGTTTTGAAAAATTAAGTTGAAGGAATTCAAAGGTCATAGTAAAGAATTATTATCGGTAATTGATGCCTTAGGGAAAGAAAATGCAAACACCTAGTAAGAAACCTGAAATATCTAGCATGACTCATGAAGAAGAGGAAGAAATGCAACATGATATATCAAAATTACGAGACCAAGTGCAACGAGTCTGACTTGCACAAAAAGTAACATAATCTGAGATGGATGGTTTAAAGAAGGATGTAGAATCTAAGATGGATGGTTTAAAGAAAGGTGTAGAAGCTAATATGAATGACTTGGAAGCTAATATGGATGATTTGAAGATAGATTTGAAGACAGATTTGAAGATAGGCATAGAAGATTTGAAGACAGATTTGACAAAGTTTCTACAAGAAATGCTTACTAATGGTGAAAGGGTAGTAAAGGAAACTCATGATGAGAACAAAAGAAATGTTAATCATGATTTCATAGACTCTATTATTGGATCGAAGACCCACCATATTCCAAAAATGGATATGATGAAGTTTGATGGCAAGGATCCTACAACATGGATATTACAGATGGAGAAATTTTTCAATATCAATAATGTGAAAAAAACATAAAAGGCACGTATTGAAACTTTATATTTGGAAACAAATCAGTTTGTATGGTATCAATGGATTTTCTCTCGTAAAAAAATTATCACTTGGGCAATTTTTACAGAATAATTGACAGCACAT
>APFE031514543.1:131425-152359 GCA_000404065.3 Pinus taeda | reverse complement strand
AAGGAACATAATGAAAAATCAAGCTGGTAGTCTCGGTTTTGAGATCTAGTGGGAAATCTCTGTGTATATGTGTTTTTTATGTGTTATGCTCTCGCATTTTTATTTTTCCTGTGATTTAGAATTCGTATGCAGGTAATTTCTGTATGGGGTTAAAACCTACAAACATTGGATCAGCTAAAAATCCTAAGATGGTGAAATTATCAAAGGCATTGCCCCCATAGGTAAAAGAAAAGTATATGAATTTGTTATCCTCTTTTACTGATGTATTTTCTTGGGATTATTCAGATTTGAAGTCATATGATACAAGTATAATTCAACATGTTATCCCGATCAAGCCAAATCAAAAGCCTTTTCGTCAGAAGCTAAGAAGAATAAATCCAAAGCTACTGCCCTCAATTGAGAAGGAAGTGAATTGGTTGTATAAGGCTGGTATCGTTGTCCCCATTAGATTTTCAGATTGGATTTCAAACTTGGTGCCAGTGTGCAAGAAAACAGGTGAGATTTGGTTATGTATTGATTTTATAAATCTGAACAAAGTTTCTTTGAAGGACAACTATCCATTGCCCAAGCTGGATCACATACTTCAGAGAGTAGTTGGAGCATCCCGAATGTCACTACTCGATGGTTATTTGGGTTATAACCAAATTCTAGTCCATAAGGATGATCGAGACAAAACAACGTTCACCACTCCGTGGGGAACCTTTCACTATGCAAAGATGCCTTTCGGACTGAAAAATGTTGGTGCAACCTTTCAGCGGGCGATGGATATCGCATTTTCTAATGAAAATGATGTCTTTCTAGTTGTTTATCTTGATGACTTAACTGTTTTATCTAATTCAGATGAAGAGCACCTTTATCATTTGAAGATTGTATTTCAACGGTGTAGGAAGTATGGCATCTCTCTCAATCCAAAGAAAAGTTTGTTTTCTATGGACGAAGGCAAGCTTCTCAGGCATATTATATCAAAGAAGGGCATCCGCATTGATCCAGCTCAGGTGGAGGCCATTCAAACAATTGATTTTCCATGAAGTAATAAAGAAATCCAATCATTCAATGGTAAGATGAATTTCTTACGTCGCTTTGTGCCTAATCTTGCAGAACATTTAAGGGAAATCACAAACATGCTAAAAAAAGATAGTGTAGTGAGATGGACTGAGGAAGAAATTAAATATTTCAATTTGGTGAAATTAGCCCTTTCTTCAACTTTGGTTTTGATCAGCCCAGACTATACTCAAGATTTTATTTATTTTTCATTTGCCTCCAATCATACTATGGCAGCAGTCTTGATGCAAAAAAGAGATTAGCTTGAGAAACCACTGCATTTTTCAGTAGAACTATAAGGGATGCAACATTGAAGTACAATATAATTGAAAAACAGGCCCTTGCTTTGGTAAAAGCATTGAAATATTTTCGGGTTTATATTTGCATTCTCACATCCTTGCTTATGCCCCTAATGCTACTGTTAAGGATGTCTTAGTGAAAACAGATCCAGAAGGGAGGAGAGGCAAATGGATTGCTGCATTGTTGGAGTATGACGTGGAGATCAAACCAACAAAGCTTATGAAAGGACAGGGGCTGGCTAAACTAATGGCTGAGTCAAATCTGCACGCCTTGGACATTAATCTAATTACTGCTATGTTCGAGGAAGATGAAGAGCATCTGCCCACCAAGGTATCAGAAATTTTCCTTCTTTCTCCTTGGTATTCGGACATTATTTATGTACTCCAAAATTTTTCATCATCACCCGGAATGGCTAAGAACAAAAGTAGGACACTGAAATTGAAAGTTGCAAAGTTTTGTATCATGAATGGCACACTCTATTGGAAAGATCCTGGTGGTTTCTTGCTCAATTGTTTACTGGAAGAAGAGGCAAAATAGGTGATAGAATATTTTCACAAAGGAGATTGCAGAGGCCATCTTTTCTGGAAGACAATAGCCAATAAAATCTTGAGAGCGGGGTATTATTGGCCAACTCTTTTTGCTGATGTGTACAAAACAGTGGCCAGTTGCCACGA
The DNA here is from genome assembly GCA_000404065.3 of Pinus taeda. Lineage (NCBI taxonomy): Eukaryota > Viridiplantae > Streptophyta > Pinopsida > Pinales > Pinaceae > Pinus > Pinus taeda. The sequence continues at coordinate 150,344 of APFE031514543.1, read as the reverse complement.
ATGTCAGATTTTTCAAGGTAAGAGGAAGTTATAGCCTTTACCACTCAAACCCATTGAAGTAAGTGCTCCATTTCAGTAGTAGGGTTTGGATTTCAGTGGTGAGATTCATCCTTCTTCTTCAGCATAGCATAAGTGGATCCTCACAGCGACGGATTATTTCACCAAATGTATTGAGGTGATTCCTACAATGCAGGCTACCAATTCAGTAATTATCTCATTTCTTGAAAACAACATTTTGTCTCATTTTGGCTGTCCAAATAAGCTGGTCACTGACAATGCAGCAGCCTTAAATCAAAAAGAATTATTTAATTTTGTAATAAGTATCAAATCACTTTGGGGCATTCAACTGCCTATTACCCACAAGGCAATGGATTGGCAAAATCCTCAAATAAATCTCTTGTCAACATTATCAAAAAGTTGTTGGAAACTAACAAGAAAAGTTGGCACAAAAAGTTGGTCAATGCACTTTGGGCAGATAGGGTAAGTCAGAAGAAATCTATAGGCCTGTCTCCTTTTGAGCTTGTCTATGGTGTGGACACAGTCTTCCCAACCTATCTGGCAATCCCGGTGGTCAAACTTATGCAAGAAGAAGGCAGTGAAGATGATAGTTTGCAGTAGAGAATTAGTGAAATGATTCATTTGTAGCAAACTAGAGAGAAGGTAGTTCAGAACACTTCCAAGCTAAAAGAGAGGATTAAGAGAATATATGATCGAAAAGCAAAGGCAGACAGGTTTGAAATAGGAGACATAGTGCTGAAATGGGATGCAAGGAATGAAGAGAAAGGTAAACATGGCAAATTTGAAAATCTTTGGAAAGGACCATACAAGGTTGCTGCATATCGGGGCTAGAAAGCTTTCCTTTTGCAAGAGATGAATGGCGAAGACTATCTTGGTGGGCCGGTCAACGGTCGGCTCCTCAAACGGTATCATGTGTGAATTGTTTTCTGCTGTCCTATTCATCATTGTACATACCGTTTTGTTTAAATTCCATTGCAAGTGTGTACTGTTTTCATCCTTCAGTTTGGGGCCCGAGGTGAAGGCTATAAAACTGAGGTTCGATTTTAGTTTTGATTTGGTTTGTTAGAGTCAGGTCTTTAAGTCGATTTCAGTCTTAAAAATGAGTCAATTTTGAGTCACATTCAGTCCTGAAATTGAGTCTTTAAGTTAAGAGTTCAGTTATGATTTGTCGAATTTATTGACTCCATGGTCCAATGGAGGAAGGCACTGCTTGCTTTCCCAGAGATCTGTAGTTCTTGGCACCTCCAAGGAGCTACCATCCCCATTGGAGCTGATGTTAGTGTCGGTATCTTCATTGAGAAACATATACAGTCACATTTTTGTCTTAAAGATTGCAAAAGTCTTTTTAGGCTTCATTGTCATTAGGTCTAGGATTTCATTAGGGTTTCATCAAAAAGGGTTTTAAAATGTCCAATAACAGCCAGCAAACACATGAGGAGGTTCTAGTACCAATAAAATTCATAATCAAGCGCTCAGAGATGTGTCTTTCCTCAAAACTCCGTTTTGATGAAAAACAAAGTGTTTTAGCTTTTATTGTACAAATTGATATAATTTCATTTCCTTCATATGTAAATCATTTCATCTGTAACCCTGGTCACTTTTCCTAGCCTCAGTAGCTCCAATCCCCTTCAAAGCAAACAAAACATAAGTCATTCAGTTCATCACAAGCTCAAATAAAGTGAAAAAGCTCAAAAATAGAGTTTGAAAATAAAGTCAAATTCCAAAAATTATGAAAGTGGGTATTTGTGAAATAAAAATTAAAGGGTCCTTGTATATAAGTCATTTCTTCAATTTGAAAACCTCATTTGCACTCAGAGACAAAGTGGAAGCAAGGCAAAGCCATGGTTTAGAGAAAGCAAGAGGAATTGGTGAAACATTACCCTAAGACAGAGGCGCGGCGCACTGGGCAGGTGGCGCGGCGCACATAGTAGGCACGACGCATAGGGCCGTGATCTCCAGTTTAAATTTACACGGGCGCGACGCACACATAGGGCACAGCGTGTTGGGTTTGATGCATGACGCATACAACTGGTAAGCCCAAAATATTAACCAACTCACTCCAAATTGCCCCAAACACTTGGATCCTCATCTATGCAATTAGGTTGAGCCTCTATCATTGTTTTCATCCAATTTTGGTGGTTGTTTTATGGTGGTTGGCTAAGAAAATCAAACCCTACCTCTCTGTCCAAAGAAAACAGTGCTAGGGTTTGTATCAATTATTTGGCTGCCAAGTCATTCCCTCATATTTCCACTCCCTCACTCCATTTTCCCTCATTTCCTTATTCCCTAAACTCACACATTCCTAAAACATCATCTATTCCTACCCCAATTCCCATTTCACAAAATCCTAAACACAAATTCCAAAACCCTAGTCCTATACCAAAAACTCCCAAATTACTCCCTAGTTTCATGTCCCAACAGTCCCTAAAATCCCTCATTATTTCCTCCCTTCATAGTCCCTCATATCATTTTTCCCCTTGGTGACAGAAAATCCAAATCACAAATCACCTAACTTATTAAGACAACTTCAAGACAGCTCACCCACCAGCAGAGATGGAATCTGCTCCTTCATTTGATTATGAAGAGGTGTCACAGAGTGACTCACCTGCAAAGGTACATGCACCCAGGAGACCTCATAGAGGTGGCAAACATATTTGAGAAGAACCAACCACTCTAGTTGAGTTATAGGCCTTCCCTCTTGCCATCTCATGTTTCCAACACTAGTCCTGCTATGAATTTTGTGAGCTAGTTGCTAGAATCTAGTTTCATCATGAGTTGGCTCGTTTGTTTGTGCTTCATTTACATTATGGTCAAGCCACACTAGTTGGTGTCACATTCACTTTAACACCAGAATCTATTTCACTAGCAATCGGTATTCCCAACATTAGAGAGTAATGGAACAAGAGGCAACAAATTGACCAACGGCATTATGAACCATACATCAAGCCCGACTATTTGAGACAACTCAGCAGAGTGTTTCCTTTTCGGTACCTCAAAGATTCTTATGCTCCTTTGATGAAATTGATAATGAAATATTTCAGCTATGAGGGCCAGTTTTCCCATTTATATGCTTATCATATCAAGCTGCTAATGTATTTTACCAGGGTAAGGATGATGAACATCCCTTACTTCACGTGCCGAAATATTGGAAAGATGAACACTCTAGTGCAGCACAAGACTCCTCAGCAGCAGTTCAACAATATTTACCGTTTTGCTCTCATTAAAATTGTGGTCATTCATCAGCTTGGCTTACAGGGCATCACTTGGGAGGACTTCATCTCTCGTGAGTTTTTCATAGCTCCTTAGGGACCTTCAGAGGCTTTTCATGAGACAGGTGGACCTTCTTATCAACATGAGGGTCATGAGACACAGGCCGCTAGTATGTCGGTGTTTATCACTTATCAGAAGGGCACTAGGCAGTTGTTTGCAGCAACAAAGCGAGTATTATCTCCACCTGGGGTGGAAGGGGTCTTGCTTCCATCATCAGCACAATAGGTTCAGGACAAAGGCAAGAGGCCATTACAGGATGAGGGGCCTTCAAGTGAGTGAGATATTGATTTCATTCTCATTGAGGGTGATGATACAAATGTGGGCTCACAAAGTGCAAATCTCAAAGAAATCATCCAAGAGCAGCAGGCAGACATCAATGCCTTGTCCCTCAACTTGGAGAGGGCTAAGTGGATTATCAAATACCTGGAACAGAGAAATAAGTAGCGTGAAGATTAGCATGTGATTATGGAGTTGCAAAACATTCAGGAGAATCGCCAAGCTGCCCAAAGGAGTAGGGTGGAGCTCACTTCACTTGAGCAAGAGATCAATGTCGATCATGAGACATGGCTTGAAAGAGCCAATATCCACTCAGAGAGATTGTTGAAGAAATCCAACAAGGATAAAAACTTGTTGAGACACATGACTTTTCATTACATGGCGAGGAACAAAGTTTGCAAGGCAAGAATTAGGAGCTTAAAGGCAAAATTAAAGAAGGCATCAAAGAGGTGAAAGGAGCATGATAGACTTCAGATCTTGGTTGAGGCTTCCTTGGCCCAACACAACACTTGATGGAGAAAAATTATCCCAAATTTCAAAAATTTTGGGGCACTTTTTTCATTTTTGGCACAAAAAACAGGATTTTTTGCTCTATGCGCCGCGCCACATGGTGCTCACTTTTGCTATGAGCCTCTAAAGCACAATAACTCAAAATTTTTGGATTTGGCATGGAAAAATATGCTTTCCTACTAATGGCCAAGAAATTTGGGAATTTTTTGAGCCCTCAAAAAAGGTAAAAAACACTCAAAAAATGACCTTACTGCCCCTATTTTGACATACAAGAAGGAGTGTTGGGAAAAATTAATTTTGGAGGGGCAAATGGAGGCCAAATTGAAAACTTTCACTTGTGTTGGAAAGTAGACAGGCAGACCGTTCCAACAAGAACACCTAAAGCTAATTTGGACACCAGTAAGGTCTCCAAAAGTGGGTCCAAATAGGCACTATGCATAGAGAATCAAGAGCGACGCATAGAGGAAATTTTGCCAGTTTGACCAAGTATTACTCTGTTTTTTGCCCAGCTTTGGCCAATTTGACTTTTTCACTTTCTTAATGTCAAATTTGTGATGTAATTTAATGTACATTAATGGATCATGATGTAAATATGTCAAATTTTCACTTATGGAGGTAGATTCATTAGTTAAAATGTTGTTTGAAACTGAATGAATCAATTCCCTTGTTTCTAGAGGCATGCTGTTCCACTGCCTGATTTCTAGTTCTCAGTTTAGAATTGGTTGGAAAAACTCCTAAAAATATGAGCTCGAACCCTAGAGGCTAGGATGAGCTATGGTTTGTCTATATTATGTAGATTTTCAGTCATTAGCATGGTTGAACTTTTGAGAAAGCTTTGAGCTTCATTGTATACTCTTATCAGCATTTTGGCTAAGGAATTGAGACCAGGGTTTGCAACACTCTTTGGGATCCATGTGGAAATTTGTCTTGGTACAGTGCTTTCTTTTGTAATTGTGAATTTTTTTATGTGATTATATGCCATTATCTATCTTGTTTCTTCCTAACTAAATCGAACAAGAGTGTAAGTAGAATCCATTGAAATTGCAGTGCTCTACTTGAGGTTTGCTTTAGTTTCTTGATGTTTTTAGCTATTTGGAGAGGATCCATGTATTTCCTTGCCCTCTTCAGCTCCTCACCTATCTAATCCTTCCATTTCATTCAATTTGAAGTGCCAAAAACAATTGCCTAACTTGCCCCATCGAGATCTCTGTAAGACTGAGCCTCATTCCCCGGACCCAAAATCTGCTTTTTCATTTGAGCCAACAAATCATCATTTTATTCAATCAAACTCTTGCACACACATACATAGCCTAATTTCAATAGTTAAATCAGTTATATCAATCCTTTAGTGATTATAATTTGCTGAGATTGACCCAGAGAGAGCCCTCTCCCGACCTGGTTGGGCTAGATACCAGGTTAAGCATGGTTTGATGTTGGTCTTGGATCCTACCTTTCTCAGCCTGAGGTAAATCTAGGCTCTAACACCAAGTTGGCACATCGGTATTGTGGGCCTTTTCATATCTTTGAGATGATTGGACCAATGGCCTAAAAACTTGTGTTTCCTCCATTAGTGAAAGTCCATGGTGTTTTCCATGTTTCATTTCTTAAAATATATATACTGGATGTTGATCACACGACTGATTGGTATGTATTGTAGTGGAACCATAAGGAGAGTTCTATCTAGGGCCTGAACGCATTCTACAGTAGAAGAAGCCCATGCTCCAGAACTAAGAAATAAATCAATTTAAAGTGTAGTGGAAGCACTTTGGGCCCAGTGAAGCTACATGGGAGATGAATGATAAGATTCATACATTATATCCTTCTTTATTTTTTGGTTGAAGCATATGTTTTGTGTGTGTGTGTGTCATTGTAAACATTGTATCGAATTTTTTTATAAGGCTTTTCTAAGAAGTATGTTAGTCATGTTTTCAACAATTTTTCATTGTAAATACTGCATCAATATCGGTTATAAATCTCCATAAGTATTATGTCTGTCAGGTTCAACAATTTTGGCTAGTCATAAGTGTCATAAAACACCAAGGATGATGTTCCCCCAAGGGACACAAGTTTGTAATAGCCCTCGGTTAAAGTTCCATGTAATAAGTGGGCATTATAAAAGGAAAAAATAAAACCAAGGTCATGGGACCCATATTCAAAGATGAATGGAGGGGAAAAATTATATTGGGATCCATTTGTGTTTTATTATTAGCTATGGAAACTGGCATTGACATTAAAAAAGGAAAAGGGAAATAAATGGAGATTAATTCAAGAAATAAATGAAAGTATGAGAAAAGGAAGATTCAGAGATAAGAATATGCATGAAAGGGAAAATGAAGAAAAAAGAAAGGAAAAAGGAAAAGAAAAGGGAGAGAATATCACACACACTTTTGGACATTCTAGCATTCACTTAGACAAGAGGAGAGCAAGAGAAAGAACAAAAACTTGGACACAAGGAAGGCATAAGAAAGAAATCAAGGAAAAATTAAGGGAGCGAAAGACAAATATTGGAAAGTAGTAAGAAAAGGAAAAAATCAAATAGAGAAAGAACAACCATTGGGAGGAAGGATTTTGTAGGTAAGAGGTTGCACTTATATTTATCCTACTGGAATTTGAATGCATGGTTTGTGAATTTGATTTATTGGTCATTCTTGCTATCATTGGCATAGGGGTTTCCTAGATTCATAGTGGTGTACAACCTTTCCTTTTTCATTTCTTGAATAACGATGGTATAGTCGGTTTTGATTTTGTCAATCTTTGGATTGTGAGTAGATTTAGATTTGGTTAAGGTAGTCTTAGGAAAATCCAAAAGGTTTAGGATGGATATGGTTTTCTCTGAGAATCTCTTGATAGGTGGGTGGAGATAGGAAAATTCCTCTTGCTATGGTGAAGAAATCTTAAGGAATTTGAGCTTGTATTAGTTTTGGTGATTTGTAGACCGGTTTAAGTGAAATCACTATGGCTTGAGGGTGGAGGTGGTTTAACCTCTAGATTCACAGATTGTTTTTGTTTTGGTTTATCCCATGTGATCCCATATTCATGCTTGGAATATGGCATGATGGTGATCGACTGAAGGAAGGATTTGGTTCATCCCAATCTATTGTTAGGTGGTACATGGAAGTCCATAACTTCCTTAGTACTATGCATATGTTAATGTGTTATTATTTATCGATGATCAATAAGCATAAGTACCATTTTACAGTTGTTTATATGACTAGTTTGTCATGGCTTCATTTTGGTTAAATGTTAGTTACATGTATGGTATATCTCTTATTATATGATGTGATCTCAATATAGGTCTAATTCATGGTTTGATGGCTCATGGTTGATTTATATTAATGAATGTACTAATCTATGTTCTATTGCAGCTAGTGCTAGAGTGCATGAGAAAGCCTTCTTGAGGAATATCTGATGAATTAATGAAACCTATGAACAAACTAAGAATTCATGACTTACGGGTACCATAGTTACAAAGTTTTTGTATAAATGAATAATTTGGATCACCAACTTCTCGGGGTCGTAACTTTGGCATATGATATCCATTTGACTATCATAATACTTGTTTTGAATATCTCCATGAGGAGATAAAAAAAACCATGAAACAAATTTTGGCACTTTCCTAGTCGCTCTGTTTTCCTTGAAAATATCATTTATGCCCTCAAAACAAGCTGAGAATTGTAGGACTTGAAGAACTACTAAAACTAGAAAGTTATGTTAAATTTAAGGAAACTAAACCGAAAGAAAATAGTGTTGGGGAAATTTAGGTCGTTAACAATGTGACCATGTGTCACTTGGTGTTTGAAGTCAGTTTTGGACATGTGGACCCTATTTTCCATTAGTTCATCTTGGAAATAAGGTCATGCATACTAAGTCTCATCTCATTTTTACTGTGGTGAGTAGGCTAAAGTGGGTAAATGTGGGGTGCCATGTTACAAAGTGGTCTTTGAGCAAGGTTTACAACACTAGGCCTCGGGGTAAATTCAAATTGTTATGCATGAATGTTAGTTGTCTATATGTTTACCATACATGAATGTTATCTGTGTATTGTTATTTTTATGAAATTCATGTATGAACTAATATCATTGTGATGTTGTGTCATTTTAATCTAAATTGGCATGTGAAGATGCAATAGCCTCACTAATAGTACATTGAGGTAATGTTTTTTATTGTGCTTTTATTTAGATAAAAATGGTGTACTGCAGGAAAATAGAAGGCCAAGAGATGAAGAGAAGAATAGTTGAGTACATTTCATATGAATCCTTGAAAAATATTGAAGAGGGATTAGTGGGCTAGGAGAAGTAAATTGAACAACAGGGAGAGGGGGACCTTCCTCATAAGGTAGATACATTAATAAGTTTGAGGGAAAATATTATAAGTTGTAAAACTATAATAAGTGGTTGATAGAATCCCAGAAAAATCTTGCAAAATATCAAGATAAGAAGACCGAGGTCAATGTGGTTATTCTTTAAATCCTTTTAGATTCACAAAAGCATGGACAACTAGGGACCAGTCATGGAGATAGACAGGAAAAAGATACTAATGGAGCTGATAGAAATTGGTCTAAAAAAGGTATAGGATGGACCGTGATGATACAATAAAGAGTGATATATACTTGACGAAACCTGAGAAGATGTCTAGCACACATGGATTTTATTTTATCTCAACTTATAGGAGACATCAACGTCATCATTATCATAGGAGGAGTGGGAAGGAGTATTTTCTAGAGGAAGTCAAGAAATCCAAGCCTCCTAATTTTGATGGTAATATGACCAATTCAAAAGATGTAGAGGCATGACTACTTGGAATGAGAAAAACATTCATACTTCATGATTACTCATAGAATATGAAGGCTAATATAGCTACTTTAAGTCTCCAAGGAAGAGAATATATTTGGTGGGAAGATGTAAAGCATGTCAAAGGTATCAGGGAAGAGGATCTCATGTAGGAATAATTTGAAAGACTCTTTAGGAATGAGTACCTTTTTGAGATATAGTAGGATTAAAAGGCAAAGGAATTTTGTGAGCTCAAGATGGGTTCCATGGAAAATGAATAATATACAAACAAATTTCTATATTTGTTGAGATCATATCTCAAGGATGAGAAATAAAATATCCAAAGGTCCATCAATGGATTTCCATTATCATTCAAACACTAGATTGAGTTTGATGATCCCCAGTCATTAGAGGAATCCATCCATAAGTTGAAGCATTTTTATGAACAACCAAATCGCAAGCCTAATTTCTGGCATGACTAGGAGGGTAGTGAGAAGACTAAAGGAAAATGGCCTAGGAAGTGAGTAAGATCTTAGGATGCAAGTGAAAATTAAAATCTGGCACATCATAAGAATTTCAATGCAACCGAAAAAGGACATGGGTCTCAGTCTGTGGAGCAGCAGAATAAATGAAGTGGTAGAGAACCCTTGAAGTGTTAGATTTATGGTAGAGATCATCACAAGAAGGATTTTACTTTGTATCAGGGTGGTAAACCTCATATATATAATTCTCAGGAGGCATAGACAGTTGGTGATGTAGGTTAGATCATTCCCTAGATCTATGCTACAATTGATAATAGGCAGGAAGAACAACAAACATCCATTATCGAGATGGAAGGTAAGATTTATGATCAAGTTGTTTCTATTTTGATTGATCCTAGATTGAATTATAGATATATTAGTCCTTAACTAGTGGAGCAATGTCATTTGACTAAGATATTGCATGCAGAATATCGATTGGTGAATTTCTCTATAGGGACCAAGAGAAGATTTCATCATTGGGTGAATTCTTGCGCTTTTGATCTTAGTGGCATGCCTACAACAAGAAATATGAATTTTCTTCTGTTGGGTTCATATAGCATGCTACTGTCATGGATAGGTTGTTTATTCATTTGGCCAAGGTAGATTTCTAAGAAATGTCCATTGAGTTCCTGGATGAGGATGGAAAAAAGATAGACTTGTAAGGAAAGAAGAATCCTACATCAGTGAGGATGGTTACAACCATGCAAGATAAGTGCAACTCTAGGAAAGGATGTTCATTGATTGCAGTTAATAATTTAAGTGGAAATGGGAAGGAGGATGAGGATGATGAAGCCTTGAGGAGGTATCCTATCTTACAGTAGTTATAAGATGTGTTTCCAGTAGAGATTCAAAATTTTCCTCCTCATAAGGAGGTGGATTTATCCATTGAGATGATGCTAGGAACAACACTAACATCTAAAACACCATACATGATGATCAATTATAAGTTGGTGGAACTAAAGTTCCAACTTAAAGATATGATTGATAAGTGATACATAAGGCCAAGTGTGTCTCCTTGGGGAACACAAGTGTTGTTTGGAAAGAAGAAGGATGATACACTTAGATTGTGCATTGATTATAGTTAGTTGAACAAGGTGACTATCAAGAACAAGTTCATTGCCTTAGATTGATGATTTGCTTGAACAAATGAAAGGAGTTGCAATATTTTCAATGATTGATCTAAGATCGGGATATCATTAGGTGTGCATCAAAGAAGAAGACATCTACAAGACTTCATTTCGTACAAGGTATGGGAATTATGAATTTGTGGTGGTTCCTTTTGGTCTTACCAATATTCTAACCACCTTCATGTGTTTGATGAATAGTGTGTTTCACCCTTACCTAAATAAGTTTGTGATAGTCTTTATGGATGATATATTGGTATATTCAAAGAAGAGGAAGAGCATGCAGAGCACCTAGTAACAATTTTGAGATTGTTGAGAGAGCATAACTTGTGTACCAATCTTAGCAACTGTAGCTTATTTCAATATCAGATTCATTACTTGGGACATGTTGTCTCCAAGGAGGGGATATTAGTAGATCTGAAAAATATTAAGGTTGTCATGGAGTGGCCAGCTAATGTGGATGAGGCCAGGTCATTCATGGGACTAGAAGGTTATTACAAGAGGTTTATCAGGAATTTCTCTAATATTGGCTACCCTAACACATATTTGCAAAGGAAAGGAAAGAAGTTTGAATGGATTATTGAGTGTACAACTAGCTTTGACCAATTGAAGCAATCACTTACCAATGCTCTAGTTTTGAGGTGTCTGGATCATGATAAAGAGTTTGTGGTTTGTACAGATGTATGTAAGGAAGGACTTGGAGGAGTCCTAATGTAGGAAGGGCAGGTGGTTTTCTATGAACCACAAAAGTTGAATGAGAATTAGTAGAATTATGTGACTTGTGATCTTGAGTTGGCGGCTATCATTCATCCATTAAAGATGTGGAGAAATTATCTCCTTGGAAGTAGGTTGATTTTGATGAATGCTAATACTTCACTAAGTTACTTGTTTTACCAAACTAATTTGAATGCAAGGAAATCTTGATGGTTGGATACTCCTAGTGAGTTTTATTTTGAGATTAGGTACATGAAATGAAAAGAGAATTGGGTTGCATATGCTCTCAGTAGGAGAGTGCGGGCGAATCATATTTCAGCTATGAATTCTTATAGGACATATTTTCAAGATCAGATATTACATGCAGAGCAACCTGATGAGAAGTACTTGCAGCCAAAGTAGAGATTGTAGTAGCAAGGTGATAAGGATGAGGAATATCACCTCACAGTAGATGGATTAGCTAAATTCACGAGAAAGATCTATGTGCTTAATAGTGGTGAATTGAAGAAGCTTATTCTGATATATTTTTATTTCAATCCATATTCAAGTCACCCATGATACGAAATTTTTTGACAGTTATCAAGAAGTTCTACTATTGGCCTAATTTGAAGAAAGAGGTGTTTGATTTTATTTCTATGTGCTTGGACTATCATCAGGTTAAAGCTGAGTGCAAGCACGCAACTAGCTTGTTTCATCCTATTTTGATTCTACAATGGAAATGGGAGGTCATTTCCATGGATTTCATTACAGGATTGTAGGGGACATCAAGGAAGCACGACTCCATGAGGGTTGTGGTTCAAAGGTTGAGAAAGGTATCTCACTTCATTGCAGTAATTTCTACTAATTTAGCTAGCAAAGTCGCTAAGGTATTCATTAAGGAGATAGCGAGGTTACATGGAGTTCCTATGAGGATTATATCATATAGAGATGTCAAATTCACTTCAAGGTTTTCGAAGGAGTTATTTGTATTCTTGGGGAGAGATTTAGCCTTTAGTATAACTTATCATCCTAGATAGATGGATAGACAAAGAGGGTTAACATGATTCTTTTGGATATTTTGAGGATATATGTCATGCATCAATAGAGGAAGTGGGGAGAGTACCTACCAATGGTGGAGTTTTCTTCTAATAAAGGGTATCAGGAATCCTTAAAGATGAATCCATTTGAGGCTCTCTATGGAGGAGTTCTAATACTCCTATTAGTTGGGATGATTGAGTAGGGTGTTAATTGGATCAGATATGTTGAGAGAGATGGAGTAGGAGATGTGTTAGGTCCTTATAATACTAGTGTATTCCCTTATTATTATTTTCATTGTATCCCTTATTGTTATTGTTGTGCCCATTTTGTCCCCATATTGTTATTATTGTGACCCATAGAAACCCACAATTGTTATTGTTGTGCCCTTACATTATTATTGTTATGTTGACTCTGATTATATTGTGACCCCTTAGACTCCTATATATAGAAAGGAGGTCTTGTTATTTGTATCATCCAAGAATTATTCATTTGTGTAATTTAAATGAGGTTTCCCCCTCAAAGAGGCTGATTTTGAATTCGTTTATCTATCTTTTATTCTATTTTATGAGTTGGTTGCATAACAATTGGTTTCAGAGCCAGGTTGAATTATACCAACCTCTAGCATTTCTGCAACCATATGTTCAATTTCACTCTTTTGGGCATAGGGATATATGTAAGGTCTGATGTTTGGAGGAACACTTCCTGGAATCAAATGAATAGCATGATCATGATCATGAATATGTGGAAGGCCTTTGGGAGTATCAAATACCCTAGAATGATTGTCCAAGACTTTTTGGAGATATAGAGAAATAGATGATTCCAATGTGGGAACCTCTATTGAATGTAATTGTGCAATTACACCTCGTTTTTCTTTCTTTAGAAGCTTTGTCATGCCATTAGAGCTGATTATCTTTCATGGTCTCCCTGTGATACCCCTTAATTCAACTTCATTTCCTTTCGAAAAATGTTTCAAGAAAATTTCTTGAAAATTAAAAGCTATCGTACCCAAAGATTGTAGCCATTAGACTCCCAGTACAACATTAGCACCACCCATTGGAATGGAAAGCATTGGACTATTCAACACATATTCTTGCCAACGTTTCCTTTTCATAAATAGATTTTTGTAAATATTTTCCTTTGATTGGATGAATTTCAAAAGCAAACTAAGAAGGATAATAAATTATCAGTATATGGTCCATACAAGGTGTTGCAAAAGATTGGTACTATGGCATACAAATTGGAACTTCCTGCATCTTCCTGAGTGCACCTAGTTTTCCATGTTTCATGGTTAAAAAAGGTTATAGGTTTCAAGCTCCCTAGTTCAAACAATATTGCCAGAACTTGACGAGGAAGGAAAAATCATATTGGAACATGAAGCAATCATAGAAACAAGAACTCAATAGCTACGAAACCGATCAATTTCAGAGTATCTCATCAAGTGGAAGAACTTACCTGCTAAAGATTCCACATGGGAAGATGAGAGTTTTATACAGAAGCATCCAGAACTACTCAAGCATTGAGGAAAACACTTTTTTCAAGGAGAGGGGCATGTTAGGTCCCTATAATACTAGTGTATTACGTTACTATTATTAACATTATACCCCTTATCGTTATTGTTGTGCCCATGTTATCCCCATATTGTTATTATTGTGACCCATAGAAGCCCACTATTGTTATGTTTGTGCCCTTACATTATTATTGTTATGTCAGTCTTGATTATATTATGACCCCTTAGACTCTTATATATAGAAAGGAGGTATTTTCATTTTTGTGTAATTTAAAGGAGGTTTCCCCCTTGAAGAAGCTGATTTTGAAGTTGTTTATCTATCTTTTCTTCTATTTTGTGAGATGGTTGCACAACAAGATGTATGTTATTAAAATTAATTTGAAGGCAACATAAGATAGGTAGAAGACATAGCCATATAAACATGGGGTATTCAATGAGTTTTAGGTTGGGGAGCATGTGTACTTGCATATGAAGCCCAAGAAGATATCCTTGAAGATTAGATCATGTGCCAAGTTGGAACCTCGGTATTGTGGGCCTTTTAAGATCCTTAAGAGGATTGGACTAGTGGCCTATAGTCTTGATTTTCCTCCATTAGTGAAAGTTCATGATATTTGCCATGTTTCAATACTTAAAATATATATACGGGGTTTTTGTAATGTGTTTGATTCATCTGTATTATAGGTTGAACTAGGAGGAGAGTTTCATCCAGAGACTTAATGCATCATACATCAGAAGAAGCTCATGCTCTGGGACTAAGAAATAGAGAAATTAAAGCATAGTGGAAGAACCTTGAGCTCAATGAAACTACATGGGAGATGGTTGATCATATGTGGGCATCACATCCTTCTTTATTTATTGGTTGAAGAAAATAAGTTTTGATACACACACACACACCACACACACACACAATATATATATATATATATATACTACATGGGAGATGGTTGATCATATGTGGGCATCATATCCTTCTTTATTTGTTGGTTGAAGAAAATAAGTTTTGATATATATGTGTGTGTGTGTGCGTGTGTGTGTCATTGTAAATATTGCATCGAAATGGATTTAAAGCTCCATAAGTAGTATGATTCCCATGTTCAATAGTTTTGGCTAGTCATAAGTGTCATAGAATACCAAAGACAGTTTTTCCTTAGGGGGAGGGTGTTGTAACAACATCAAGTTAAAGTTCAATGTATTAAATGGGCATTATAAAAGGCAAAAATAAAACCAAGATCACGGGACACATATTCCAAGCTGAATGGCAGGGAAAATATTATACTAGGATCCAATTTTGGTTTATTATTGACAATGGAAAATGACATTGTCATTAGAAGAGGAAAAGGGTAATAAATGGAAATTAATTCAATAAATAAAGGAAAATATGAGGAAATGAAGATGAAGAGACAAGAATATGCATGCAAAGGAAAATGAAGAAAAGGGAAAGGAAAATGAAAAAGAAAATGGAGAGAACATTCACACGCACTCTTCGACATTCTAGCATTCACTTAGAGAAGAGAAGGGCAAGACAAAGAACAAGCACTTGGAAACAAGGAAGGCATACACAAGAAAGCAAGGAACAATAAAGTTAGCACAAGAAGAAGATTGGACAATAGTAAGTAAGGGTAGAAATCAAACAAAGGAAGATCAGCTAGTGGTATGATTTTGCAAGTAACAAGTTCAATGCATATTTATCTTGCTATAATTTGAATGCATAGTTCATGCATTTGATTTATTAGTAATATTTGATGTCATTGGCATGGGATTTTCCTAGATTAACAGTGGTGTACAACCTTGCTTTTTCCATTTCCTAAATACCCATGGTATAGTGGGTTTTCAATTTTGTTGGGCTTTGGATTTCTAGTGGGTTAAAATCTAGTTGAGGTGGTCTTAGGAAAGTCTGAAGGGTTGAGGGTGGAGATGATTTTCTCTGGGTATCTCTTAAGAAGTGGGTGGAGATAGGGAAATTCCTCTGGTTATGGTGAATAAATCCTTACGCATCCCAGCTTGTATTAGTTTTGGTGATTTTTGGATCGATTTAGGTGAAATCACTATGGCTTAAGGATGGAGGTGGTTTAACCTTGTTGGAATTATCATACATGTGATGTCCTTGATGGCAACCCACATACAGGTCAATTCACATTGTAACAAGTCTATTCAAAGGTAATAGAGTAATGGTATAGAAGAATAGGATGATGGGACAAAGGATTACTGATTAGAATCAAGCAATTAAGGAAAGAAAATTGTGTAAGTTGTATATGTTGTTTACCCTAGTCCAAGTAACATATACACATGAGTACACAAAATAAAAAGAGTGTATATGTATGCACGTAGTTTCATAGAAGGAAAAGAGCGTATGGGGTGGTAATTACGGTTAAAGAATATCAGGGGTCCATACCATGATATTAGCTCACAATATTGAGTGGAATAATGGTTACTTGATCCCATCTAAGAATACCATAGGTTCTAAGTGTTGCTTTGGTTTGAGGTATTGAAAAAGGCTCTAACTATATAAGGAGGAGAAGATCAAAGGGCTAAGTGTGCAAGTGAAAGGGATTTTCATGAATACTTCTATCTGAAGTATATTTTATGTTGTAATTGTTATGGTTATGATATAGATCTAAAATATCTTGTACACCTTTGGATACAATGTTGGATCAGGATCATGAGACCTGAAATGACATGATATAATAATGGATGGGCTAGATCTGAATGCTAATGCATATTTTATCCTTTAAACACTATAATATGGGTATATCTAAAGTCTTTATAAGGTGCAAATTCATAAGTCATTATTTTCAGATCTATACGCAGGTTTGCTTTGGTGAAGATGTGTATAAGCACGAGTTCGCCACTTGCAAGTAGCATATGAAAAAGAAAAGCCTATTGTTCAGAGATGATTGATCTATTTGATCGATGTTGTTATTTTACTATTATTTGTCAATGATGTCTTCATTAGATCTAAAGTAAAACTAATTGTATAAGGTGATCAAGTCTAGTTGATTGATTGATTGAGTAAGAAGGGTGATCTTTACTGCTATTTGTTTAGAACTCTGTAACATGATAGTAGATCTTTAGAATGTCTTTGGGTAGTACAGTTTATGGTTCAGAAGTTTTATGGCTCAATATATTTAGAGGTATAAGCAGGTTGGGTTATAGAAAGTAGCGTATACATTTTGACATATTAGTTTTGAGGTTATAGTTGGTTCTGGTTGTTGATGTAGTGTTTTGGGTTCATCTCTATGTTCTAGTGATAGTGATCTGACTATTCAGATTGACTCATTTTTGATAGATGCAATTGTATTTGATGGTTGTATTACAATGGTGATTGATTTTGAGCTTCAATGTTACTGCTAGGTCCAGTATGAAAATTTGATGAAGCGTGGCCTACATATTGTGTTGATGTATACCAGGAGTATCCAATCTAAAAATTTATGAAACGTGGTCCCTAGAGGAAGAGTGAAGGTAGTATCCTTTTGTAGGTCGGTGCCTATGTACTGGTAAACAAATAAGCCAATAAAATAACTAGGGGGTTGGAGCTCCCTTCCAGTAGAAGCTAGAAAACGAGTGAAGGTTGTAGTCTTCAGCAGGTAGATTCCTGCGTACTGGAAAAAGTTTGCACCAATAAAAAACTTGTAAACATTTTTTATAATAAGAAGATTGAAGACTAAGAAGACAACAATGGTGGCTTTTTCCCACATTGGATTCCAATTGAAAAATCCTAGTGTTCATGTATGTTTCTTATGTGCATTGATTTATTTTGTTCTTACTACATTTGTTTACTGCTTATTAAATGAATCACACTCTAATTTAAGACAATGAATTAGTATTTTATCAAGGTTTATTATCTATACGCTAGTTTCATTCTTTATAGGTGTGGACATACGTTGGTTGGTTTTAGTAAAATAATGTATACAGTTTGAAAAAGAAAATCATTATTGTGAAAGTTTAAATATTGATTCACGCTCTCCTCTCAGTATTTTTCCCAACAATTTGTATCAAAGAAGGTCCTTCTACGGAAGCTTGATCGCTTGAAGGAAGATCTCTCAAGATGAGCAATCACGAAGGAATGGGATCTATCAGACCATAAATCTTCAACAAAAATAACTTAACATATTGGAAGACAAGAACCAGAGTCTATCTTCAACCACTTGGAGCAAAGTTTGGGAAATTGTGGAAGGAGGATACCAATATCGAGCAATAGTCCCCATGAATCCAACAGAAAATAAATCATATGAAACCAATTCCAAAGTCGTCAATGCATTATTGGGAAGTTTATCAGAATTAGAATTTGTCAAAGTCATGTAGCTCAACATAGCCAAAGCAATATGGGACAAAATCATTTATAGCTACAAAGGAGACTCCTAGGTAAAATGTGCTAAGCTCCAAACTCTTAGAATTCAATATCAAACTCTCAAGATTCATAGTGATGAAAGTATTGCGAGTTACTTTTTACGAGTAGATGAAATTGTAAATCGTACGAATAATTTGGGTGAAGAAATAAAGGAGGCTACTATAGTAGAGAAAATTTTAAGATCTCTATCTTCTAAATTTGAGTCAAAAGTATCTTCCATTGAAGAGAAGCAAGATATACAATCTGTTAATGTTGTTCAGCTTCATGGAATTCTAACTGCCTTTGAAATGAGGAAAGGAGGTCCATCAAAAATCAAAGAATTTGCTTTCAAAAAGCTGCGTTAATTACTACTGCGTTAAGTAAGTCAGTTTGCATATCTACAACCCAGAGAAGGGAAAAGAAAAGGAAGATCTCAAGGAAACAAGATATATATCAAAATAAGATGATGTAAACTTTGTGAAGAAACTTCATATGGGTATCGGAAGATTCAAAGGTAAGCTTCCCTTCAAATGTTTTTCTTGTGGTAGAGTTGGTCATTATGCTGCCAAATGTCCTCATAAAGATAACCATGACAAAGGAAAGGATTCTGAAAAAGGTAATAGGAAATAGTTTGACAATAGAAGAAGTTATTATACTAATGAAGATAGTGATGGTGATGAAGGTGAATCTGAACATGATATTAAACTACTCATGGCTTATGAAAATGATGAGTTTATGGATGCCTTAGAAGAAGAAGATTTTATTGAAGAAATCACTCAACTTAAAATCTGTTTGGAAAAAAATAATATGGTCATAGACGCTTTGACACATCAACTCACTGAAAGGGAAAAGCACAATGAAAAATT
>APFE031514543.1:38838-87036 GCA_000404065.3 Pinus taeda | reverse complement strand
ACGTACTTACCTCATGGTCATTTGAAAAAGTGTCGCTCTACCTTGCTATAGCTGACTGAGGTGGAGACCATGAATTCAATAAAAAATCTTCCTATGATACGATCGAGCCAATGATCAACAACATGCACGATCTTATCCTCCAATGCGTCCAAACTTTGCACTGGCTCCGTGGTCCACACAATAGGACCAGAAAGTTTCCACCTCCCGTGGATATCTGCTAGCTTCACGATCGACTCGTATAGCTCAACTGGAAAGGAGGTGAAAAAGATTTCAAGGATCCCCATTTATAGGTATCGGTCCAACCACTGTTCTTTTGACAATTGCAAGTTTTTGTTTTCTTATGTTGCGAACTCATGAATCCTTTTGCCAAACTAGCCTTTGATTTCTTTCTTAGTTGGATTCTAGTGATATGACATCACACATCTCTTATGCAGATTCTTATACCAGAAATGGAACCATCTCTTAGCTTGAGGGGGGATGACCCAGGTTGAACATTAATTAGCCAAACAAATCCCTACACTACTGGCCCTTTCGACATCAACCCACAGAGCACGGATTGAAGTCTCACTCGAAGCAGTATCGGGGGATGCTAGAACCAAGTTTTTGCACCATTGAGATAGTTGTGATGTCATTGATATATTCTATCCCTACCTTCGCGCAAGTGATCTCACTCTAGGGTGTGTAGCACAAACCCTTTATTCCAGCCTTTAATACCTTCACGAAAGTATATGATCAACCTTCACACAGCCCTAATCTGGGGCTTAGGTACTTTCGCGCTGCTATGGAAGCGAGTCGCATGGATTCCTTAATTATCCTAAGTGCTTCTCTTATCTTATTATCCTATCTTGGTTAGCTTCCCATAAACAAATGTTCTTACTTGCGTTTACTTAACCAACAAATTTACATATATTCATGCATCATATGAGCATTATAAGTGAATTTCATACCCAATATAACAAGATGCATAAACAGGAAGTAAAGAAACAAGAATTGTAGAATGCTTCTCTTTATTAATAATTATAGATAATTACAGACTTGACCCACCCTACACACTCAGCTATAGGGGTCTTCACACTCAGCTACGGACTTTACTCTAGGCCTCTACGCACTCAACTGCAGAGCCCCTACCTATGCTATGACCTAAGAATTAGACTTGCTGCCCTAAGCTATGACTTTCTTACATGTAAGATGTCTCTAACTACTTAGAGATTCACTCTATTTATACAATCCCATGGTTTGTGGACCATGGGTATATCTTTTATAGCAGACATAATATTTCAAAATAAGGGTTGACCACCCTATGACTCTCTAACATCTACGCGCTTCACGGCCAAAAAGTGTGAAATCTTTACACTTGGATTACAAAATTTACTCAAAATATGGGCTTTTAGCCCCAAAACTATCCTTGGGGGATCCTGTTCCCAACAGTAGGCATGGCCTTAGCCCACTTTGTAAAGTACTCTACAACTACAATGATGTACTTGTGATTCCTCAGAGAAGGCGAATTACAAGTAGTAAAATCAATGCCCCACTTCGTGAAAGGATCGATGATGATAACAGGGAAAAGAAGAGCTAGATGCATGCACATTTTCCAAGTATAAACTTGACAAGGATGGAAAATTTTGACCACTTCAATACAATATTTTAACATCAAAGGCCAAAACGTAGCTTGCTTCCAAAATGTTTTGGGTTGTTGCAAGCCCCGATAGATGACCGCCACAAGCTCCACTTCAGAAATCATTAAGCACTGACTCAGATTCTTCCAAATTCAAAAAACACCTAAGGATTGAATCAATCCCATGACAATATAATGTGTCACCTATAATAACATAATTATTAGGCTCGAGGTGATGCAACTTTCTATGATCATCTCTGGAGAAAGAAGGTGGAAAATTCGAAGTCTAGAGATATATAATGATATCACCATACCAAGGATCTTGTGAAGAAATGAGAAATAAATGTTCATCAGGAAAATTTTCCTTCTTGTTACACAATAATTTGTCACCATCCTCATCTTAGTCCCTCCGTTATGTCATCTGTTAAATAAACATGTTCATATCTTCCCACTTATGCAAGAAGATTAAGAAAATGCTCTCTAATGCTGAATATTGACCCTTTTTGACTAAGTTCCTGCATCGTTGCTAGTAAACCCTTAAAATGCACGATGGTTCTTTGTCATGCACTCTATTGTTGCGATGTCATCACTAGTCCCTAGTTCATGACCCGCGACGATCCCAATTTGGTGAATTTGTTCCAATAGTTGGCCTTCTGGATGTCTCTAGACCTGGTTGTTGGGTCAGTTTGGGTCGCCTTTTTGCCTCTGGGATGGTGATTCTGCCTTTCGTGCTACCTTCCTTGAGGATAAGCTCCCTCTCCCTCATTTCATGGAGGCTCCTCCTCCTATAAAAGCACTCACCATTTCTATGATCAACTAGTTCTTGAATTACTAGTTCTTTTGGTTAGGGCAGTCTTGCTATTGCTTTTGAGTTTGATAGATAGCTAGTGTGAGCATGACAAGTGTGGGATTGTTAATAGCTTGTGAGAGGTTGTGGAGTGCCCTTAACTTTGTATTAAAGCTTATGAGTGAGAGAGAGATATTGTATGTTGGGAGACACATCTTAGAAGAGTGAATGCTTGGAGAAACATACTAGCTAGACCCTCTGAGAAGGCTTGCGACATCAAGACTTGGTTGTAATATTTGCTCTTGATTTATTATTAACACAATCAATGATGATTTCCTATTTATTGTATGTAATTTACTTGATAGCTCATGATTTCTTGACTTTATGAGTAAATAGATCATTGTTGTTCTCAGTTACATGCTCTGTTGTTTTCTTCTATTGTTTCAAGTTGATTGCTCATTAAGGAGAAGGAAACGGAAGCTGGAGCAATGCAACAAAACTTCATCAACCACCGGTTTGAGGTAGGCCTCCAATGATGACTATTTAAGGGAATCAATTATTGTTTTGTCTTTGTTGTGACTAGACCCACTCTAGGCCTAGAGGGGTTGCCTCTGTCCATAGAAGGAACACTTTCATGCGTCACAAGTTGGCAACTCAACTGGGGATTCCTTCCTATATTGTTTCTCTTGTTTGCTTTTGTTTGATTTTGAGTTAGTGTCTCTTGAATTTTGGGGTTGAACCATCAGTCTTTTGGGTTGCCTGGGTCAATCTGGGAAGTCCCTTTATTGCATGTGAGGATAAACTGGTCTTTGTTTGGGATTTTTCATTTATCTTTCATTGTTTTTAAGTTCGTCATTGGAAAAAGCTCAACAGTCATGCCAACGTCGCCTTGTCTCTGTTTTAGAAGTCTGTGCGTCGTTGAATCCTATCGTACAGTCGTGATGATTCTTGATATCGGCCCGTTGTGTGAAAGACGTGTACTTTCACGACGACGTAGCTCTGTTGCTATGGCTAGTGACTGATTGGCACTAGTTGCTGGTGTTACGCCCACGACAATTCCTGTAGAATTGTTTTTTTTCAATTATGCCTCTTGAATTCATCAGTCTGGTTAATCCCTTGTTGTCTTCCTCTTATCTATTAGTTTGTTTTAATTGCTCGTGGTTAAGGTACTGTCTCTTTGTTTTCATTGAGCGAGTCTTGTTTTCTTAGACCATGTAACCTAGTTCTTTAAAGGTTTCGTCGAGAAGTCATTTGTTTGGGTTACTTGTCTGTCCAAGGTTCATCCACAACCATCTTATTGATTTTCTTGAGGCTTTTTCATTGCTTGTTTTCTTGCTGGTTGATTTTTAGTGTCGATTATTGAACCAATTTTTTATGTTGATTTGATTTATTCACTACCAAGCATAGATCACAATTGTTTCGATTGATCAATTCACACTTGCTTGTTTGTTTCTTTAGAATTCAAAGCTATCAAAATCAAAAGATTGCATTCATTTGGTATATGAAAGTATATGTGCATTTCAAGTTTTCATGTTTGAGAAATTGAAAAGCGAACTCTAAATATTTCATTAGTAATATTGATGCATTATGAGATTAGTGTATTGATGCATTGTGTTTCTTAGTGTTTGCATTCGCTTGTGTTTGTTTGGGGATGAAATTTCTACCCTCCTTTAAGTAGGTTTTCATTAAATGAAAGATGCTTTACTCATTCTAGTTGTATCCTAGGTTTTGATATACATATGGTAAGGCCTGGAAATTGAAACATAATTCAAGGTCAACTCTAAAATGAACTGAATGAACCTAACAATGCATTGGAACTTAACGCACATTATTTAGAGGTCTAGGCTAGATATTTGCTCTGGCGTCATTAAACCTAGTCACTATTGTTTTCACTTAAGTTTGGGTGATTCCTCCTTCTATGACTCAATAGCTGCTAGTACGGACTTGCACTCCCAGTGCCATCAAGTATATGTTGGGAGACCCCACTAGGTTATCATCCTATATCATTAGGAAGCCATGTCTACCAGCTTGTAAACCATAACACACCGAACACAACATTCAGGAAGATTGACTGTCGTACGGGAAGTCCTTGGTTTTCATATGATTGCCAAGGTGTATATGCAGTTTTACGGGTTGTTTGGTAAACCTTTTCCCTAGTTCTCCAGAGTAGTCACTTTCATTCCTTTTCGACTCCTAAAGAAAAGGTCCATCTGAGCACTTGTCCTTTCAGGCTCATTAAACCTCGAAAGAGATAGAGTCACCTTTTCGTCCTTTTATAGACTCTTGAAACATAAAAAGGCCAAGTTCTATTCTCGTGTCATAAAATTTACTACCCCCGAAATATCCCTGGTAACAAGTTCAAGTTCCTGGTTGTGATAAGAGTGTTTTTCAGGCTCGTTCCCGATGGAAACATTCCCCGAGTCTACCAGCCAAGGTCTTCCCCCAGATGGAAATCCTGGTCCATTTTTTCCTTTTGGAAATGTCAGTACTCCATATATGGCAAGATTTTCTTTGCCTGGGTTAACCATCGGTTTGCCCATTTGGTTGTTTTCAACTTCAGTGGTCCCAAGCGTTATGACTCCTGTTCCACTGTCCCCTCCGTCTGAACCATGACATGTTGATTCCAAGGTTGAGCCTGCACCTTCTTCCCCTGTTTTTCCTCCTTCCTCACCTCCTTCCCCTAGTGAAAGTTCCATATCTAATAACCAAGAGACAAAGAAGAACAAGAAGAAGACCGATAAGTGTGAGGCCACTTGTGCAACTATTTACCCGAGTAAGTCACTAGTCGTGACACTTTCTGCTCCTTTGCGGAAGGTTAATTTTCCTTGTAAATTATGTAAGGGCAACCATCTTCTTCGTGATTTTCTTGGCATTCCTCGGATCTTAGAAGTATGGTCTCACAATCTGGCTCATCCCTCATCATCCTCTGAAGCTTATGACAATGCTATCTTATCAATTGGTAGTGGTAAGAAGGAAGGGAAGATTTGATTCCCCTGTAGATTGTGTGAAGGCAACCATCCCATTCACTTTTGTCCTTTCATGGATAAAGCTTCCGCTGTTTTGGAAAGTCTTACAGCTTTGTCACCTCCTCTTCCAGTTGGTTATCAGAGGCTCTCTTCAGACCCTCTACGAGTTGACAAAGGCATTAACTTAGATTCTTCTCTTGTCAACCCTTCTCTTCCTGAGCTTGGCTGTGCTTAGCCTGTTACTAACCAACCATTGGTCGAAAAGAGTGTCGACTTATATTCACCACCCATTTATCACTCTGTTCTAGAAGAGCATCATGATTACACTGCTCATGTTCTTCTTGTCTCGTCAGATTCTCTTGAGTCTGAGAATGACCCTCCTATCCCAGCTAATTTAGAGGGTCCTTATTCAGTTCCTATGGAGCATGGGGGAAATCATATGATACCCCCACCAAGTAGTTCAGTCATTTCCTTCGACTAGAGTCACTTTCTTAGTTTTCACCTTCCATCCTACATGCCTTTCCAGATTACAATACATGCTTATGATAAGGCAGTCACTGTCTTGGATGAAGGTGCATCTGTTAGCCTCATGCCTTTCACTACTTCGCAAGCTTTGGGCTCCCCACAGCTTGTGCCAGTCATGCAGAATTTGTCGGCATTTGATGGAGGGACCATTCAACTTTTAGGGATCCTCTCAAAGTTTCCTGTTACTTTGGGAGCAAAAACCATCTATATCGTCGTGATGGTTGTCCAAGGTGCTTTAGATTTTAGTCTTCTCCTTGGCCGTCATTATATTTATGCCATGGGAGCTCTTGTTTCTTCAATTTTCCATGTGGTTTGTTTTCCGCACGATGGAAGAATGGTGACTATTGAACAATTGTTGCTCTTTAGTCACCTAGTGCCTCCTGTACCACCGTCATCCCCCATCAGTTCTTATCCACAAGTAGTACCTTGCTTGCCATAGGTCAATTATGTGGCTACCTGTTCCATCTTCGCCCTTGCTAATAATCATGCATATGGTCTCATACATCATGTATTGGGGGCATTGCAACCTGATCTATCATTGGTGTCTAATGACATGTGTTCCTCCCGGAGCTTGCTTTTTCCATCCGGTGAAGATCTCTTGGGAGCCATGTTTTCGTACGGCCTATGAAGAGGAGTCTTGAGGATAGTTCTTTTCTTGTGTCAACCTCATTAAAAAATGAAACAAGGTGTCTGAGGAGAGTTCTGATCTTGTGTCAAGATCGTTAAGAAATGAAACAAGGAGTTCTGAGGATAGTATGTTCCCATGTCAACCTCATTAAAAAATGAAACTGGGTGTCCTGAGGATAGTTTGAACTTGTGTCAACCTCATTAAAAAATGAAACAAGGATCATCGAGCATAGTTCCTTGTGTTGTGTCTATCTCGTTAAAAAATGAAACAACGGTTATGAGGATAGTTCTTTACTGTGTCAACCTCATTAAAAAATGAAACACCTCCCTTTCCAAATTGAGTATTTGATTAAGATCTCATAAAATCCAAGTAGAGTCTTTCCAAGATCTCGAAAGTGAACATTCATTCCATCCACCTCGTTGAATGCAATGAAGCTTGGGGGCATGTACCTCGATTTGCGTCATTATGTTGGGAGCATGTGAACTTATAACAAGCATAGTTTTTTCATTTCAAGCTTGTGTAAACATGAAACCGAATCCAAGCAGAGTTCTCTATGGTTCAATCTTGTGTAAACATGAACCCATACCCAGTTTACACCTCATGATTGTTGTTTTTATCCACTAATTTATGCTAGATGAGCCTTCGTTGTTTCGTTCCATTGCCACCATATCTTTGGCTGATCATATGCTTTCACTTGGTTGTTTTTCCTTTCCTAAGGAACCATAGTGATGACTGGTTTTATTAGCCAACCTCTTGAACATTACATGTTTTGAGCAGTTCCACCATTGTTGGAACCAATTGCTACTCTTTATACCACTCATTCCTCTTGGACGAGTCTCATTTAAGCTCTTTTCTGACCGTATAAACATGAAAATATTGCCGAACTTTTTTTGTTTCAAGTTCGATATGGGTTATGAAACAACGTGTCTTTTATCACTTCTCTACTTTTTCAGATTGAGGCCACTAATTATGAAAAGTACTCCTTGATCATAACGATTAAGCGGTTCTCTTGAGTATTATTTTATACTTTTTTCGGGCTCGAGGGACCGAAATTTACGGAAAGGGACCCCCCTGGAGTTTTCTTTTCCATGTCTTTTTCAAACTCTCTAAACATGAAAAAGACTCCAAGTTTTACCTATGTCAGACTTGTTAAACCCTAATGAAATTGGACTCATCACCATGACAAGAGTCAAGCTTCTCCTCCCTAGGGCTCATTAAACTATCACTAGGTCAGATTCGTCCAAAGGTCGAACTTATAATACAAGCATATGCTATCCCCTTAAGCTTGTTTTAAAAAATAATTATGGTACTCGCCAGCAATGGTGGGGGAAAAATTTGGAAGTCATCATTGGTTACCTGTGGCAACTAGTCACTCTTGAACATCGATACTTTGCTTCTTGTTGGGTTGGGATATCCACAAATCATCATTTGGCCTTCTGGGGTTTTGGGTTATCATTTTGCCTCATTCCATCTGATCCATGTTGTCTCCATCAAGCCTCCGATCCCTTCGTACCAAAATGCTGCCACATTCTGGAGTCATGTCATCGATATGTTCAAGAGTATAATCCTTCTGCAGTTTACACCCTTACCTCCTCCTTTGATACTCTTCTTCACCATCTACCATTTGTTCCTCGTCTCGTGTCGTTGATGAGGGAAACATTATGGCCCTCCTGCGATGGATTGTCTCTTGTCGACATTAGCTCATTATCCAAGATATTGATCTAGAGATCCCCTTCGATACCTTGGAGCTTGCATGCCTCAATGGCAAGTTCTTTGCACTTGATGATAGACTTTCATCATTGGCCTTCGATTGGGTGATTCCATGGGTGTTTGACTTCAACTCATTTTTTCACACTTAGTGGATTGTACTAGACTGTACCTTGAGAGCCATTGGCATTATTAGTGGTTTCTCTCACGCTTGTTAATGGTTTTCATCACTGGCTGGTAATCAAGTGACTTTCTATCATGTTCGACCCCAACACATCTATTCACATGCTAGAATTTGTACTATGATCGGTTGGGTTTCAAGACCCTGAACTAAGATTACATATGTTGGAGCTACGTGGATTGGTTCGTGATTGCATACATGACTCTTTGATTGGATGGCTGCAACCATGCCTGAGTCTTCATGGATGGTTGCAACCATACCCTTATCATTATCATGGTCTTTTCAGCTGGATGGCTACGTCCATACCACAGACCTAGTTTCATATGTCTTTTGGATGGCTGTACCCATGCCTAGACTATTTGTATTTCACTATCAGAGATATCAGTTGTACTTGCACCCGCAAGATCTTCAAGGTGGTATTCTAGTTCAGATAGTTTCGTAAAGCATTTCACCCCTCCCACTCTCTCGGGCTTTATGCTTTTGGGGGCATCTGTTACACAGTAATTTGTCATTGTCCTCATCTCAGTCCCTCTGCTGTGTCATGTCTCAAATAAACATGTTCATATCTTCCCACTTATGTAAGAAGAGTAAGCAAATTCTCTCTAATGCTGAAGATTGACCCTTTTTGGCTAAGTTCCTGCATCGTTGCTAGTAAAACCTTAAAATGCGTGACGGTTCTTTGTCATGCACTGTATTGTTGCGACGTCATCGTTAGTCCCTAGTTCATGACCTATGACGATCATGATTTGGCGAATTTTTTCCAACAATAGCCCTTCTGTACGTCTCTATACCTGGTTGTTGGGTCAGTTTGGGTTACCTTTCCACCTCTGGGATGGTGATTTTGCCTTTTATGCTACCTTCCTTGAGGATAAGCTCCCTCTCCCTCGTTTCATGGAGGCTACTCCTCCTATAAAAGCACTCACCATTGCTATGATAAGCTAGTTCCTGAGTTACTAGTTCTTTTGGTTGGGGTAGTGCTGCTATTGCTTTTGAGTTTGATAGATAGCTAGTGTGAGTGTGACAAGTGTGGGATTGTTAATAGCTTGTGAGAGGTTGTGGACTGCCCTTAACTTTGTATTAAAGCTTATGAGTGAGAGAGAGATATTGTATGTTGGGAGACCCATCTTAGAAGAGTGAATTCTTGGTGAAACATAATGGCTGGACCCTCCGAGAAGGCTTGCGATGTCAAGACTTGGTTGTAAGCTTTGCTCTTGATTTATTATTAATACAATCAATGTTGATTTCCTATGTCTTGTATGTAATTTACTTGATAGCTCACGATTTCTTAACTTTATGAGTAAATAGATAATTGTTGTTCTTGGTTACGTGCTTTGTTGTTTTCTGGTGTTGTTTCAAGCTGATTGCTCATTAAGGAGAAGGAAACGGAAGCAGGATAAGTGCAACAGAACTTCATCAACCACCATTTGAGGTAGGCCTCCAACAATGACTATTTAAGGGAATCAATTGTTGTTTTGTCTTTGTTGTGACTAGACCCACTTTAGGGCTAGAGGGGTTGCCTCTGTCGACAGTGGGAACACTTTCCTGCATCACACTCATGAATAATTTCTTCCTCACAAGGAAACTCTAATATCAACTCTGAAAATACTAAAGATTTCCTTGATATAGCTGACATGAATTCTAGATCGAATTCTTGCAAAATGACAATCCATCTATTATATTTTCCCCCAATCACATGCCTACTGAGCACAACTAAAATGGATTGATGGCTACTAAGACGAACATTTTTCAAAGAAGAATGTAATGCCAAAGCCACTGGACAACATGGACAACTTCCAAAGCCAATTTCTCGATGGTATAATATCGTAGTTCAGCGGCTACAAAGCCTCGACTTAGGTGTTAGATTACATGCTCACAGAAAGCATCATCTTTCTGAACTAGAACCATACCAATGGTTGATTCCACTGTAGAAAAATACAAAAGGAAGTCTCCACTATAGTCAGATGGACTCAATAATGGAGTAGAAGTTAATGATTTTTTCAAAGAATCAAAATATCGTTGAGTGAAATCATCCCATAAAAATGGGATTCCTTTCTTAAGCAAATGCATAAATCCTTTTGTAATCTCGGCATAATTTGCAATGAATATCCTCAAGAAATTTTCCTTTCCTTGGAGACTTTGAAGTTCACGAATGGAAGATAAGGGAGGAAAATGAAGTATTTCCTCAACCTTGAAGGGATCAACACGAATCTCCTCTGTTGATACGATGAATCATAACAACCGACCAGATGTGATGGTGAAAACACACTTATTTGGATTCAATTAGATTTTATAAAAACGACACCATTCAAAGATCAACTGAAGGCGTTTATGATTATCAATTCTCTTTCGAGAACGAGCAGCTAAATCATCTAGATATGCTTTGATAACATGTTTGATGTCATGGAAAGCATAAGACATGGCCCGCTGAAAAGTGGCTCTAGCATTTTTAAGGCCAAAAGGCATCCTTTTGTATGCAAACATACCCCAAGGACAAATAAAGGTTGTCTTGTGCTGATCTTCTGGACGGATAGTAATTTTATTGTAACTAGAGAATCCATCCATGAATGAAAATATTTCATTACCTGCACATTCATCAATAATTTGATCAATAAAGGGCGTGGGGTAATTGTCTTTCAGACAAGCCTTATTTAGGTCCCTAAAGTCAATATATACTTGGCTTGTTCCTTACTTTTCTTATACAGGGAGTGGATTAGAGACCCACTCAGTGAGAGGAACAGGGTATATAAATCTTGCCTTAAGCAACTTTTCAACTTCAGCTTTAATAGCTGCTTCTTTTCTAGGATTGACCGGTCAAAGTTTTTGATGAATAGGTTTAACGTTTTCGTATGTCTTGATCTCATGTTGGACTATAGATGGATCTATTCTAGGCATTTCCTCATAAGACCAAGCCAACACATCACGAAACGTTTCAAAGAGATCAGTGTAAATTTGAATTTCTTCAGGGGAACAGTCAGCTCCAATGAAGACATTTTCGATTATGTTAGGATTCCTAGAGATGTTCATAAGTACAGTTCATGAGATAACAGACATGTTACCTTCGGTAGAAAACTATGCTGGTGCTAAAGTGTTTAAAACTGTATGAACAACACTAGTGGACAAACTGGACAAAATTGACTCAATTTCTCGCAAATGAGGGAGGAAATATGGACGTTGATGTAAATCATCCCATGGTCGACTGATGCCCATCCTTGATTATAGAATTTCTTCCTCAGATGGTAATATTGTATCTAAGAAATCCTGAGTTGAGGTTGAATCGAGGGTCTAGTTTAGAGTCACATCTCCATCTATCTTCTTTGGTGAGAAAGGAGTAGGATGGGTGTCTACAGATTTAACAATAGACTGATAAGCAGTTTTTGTTGCAGACATAGGACATGACATTCCACCTACTTTCCCTACATCTAATGTGGTGGTAGATGAGGGTAAAGGCGAAGGGTCCAAAAAATAATGAGTTTGAAAGAAATTTCTTTGAGAAGGTCCCTTGGAGGATGAAATAGCATTGATTCTAGGTGAAGGAGCAAGGAGATGAAAACTACCCATTAAAGAAGAGTACATCCCAACTCCTAAATTCTCAATAGGTTGCCTGGGATTGTCCACTAATGGAACAGTAGAGTCAGAGGATGCATGAGAATCACCCGGAGAATAATCCATTTGATCAACTTTTAAAATCCTTCCCTCATGAGGAAAACAAAGGATACAAACTAATGATGAAATTATGGCATCCATCTCATATATCCAATTCCTGCCTAAGAGGAGGTTGTAATCTAGGTTCACATTGATAATTTCTACCTCAATATTTACCACCTTCCCCCAAACACAAATGGGAAAGCCTGGAATAATCCCGTGTGGCCTATGAGAATGTCCATCAAATGTCATTAATAGAGTTGGTGAAAGAACAACTTGAGGTGATCCAATGGTCTTCCAACATGACATGGACATCACACATGTGGAAGCTCCCTCATCCATAACTGTTCTAAAGATGTTAGTATTTCGATATGTAGACTTTATTTGGAATGCCATATGACGGGGAAGTCTCTTTTGGATGTTTAACATATCAAAAATGAGCACAGGAGAATTTTTTGGATCTACTACTTCGATTACCAAAAGAAAAGCACTCCTCTAAGCAGGGCATGAGTGGACTACCTCTAATGTTGACATAACACAAGGACTCTGAGCCATATCTTCTACAATTGATTAGTTCTAGGTTGCCCTAGCATTAGGGTTAATGGTCGAGCGCTTCACGAAGCCTTTCGGCATCTGAGGTATAGACTCAATAGAGTGACTCTCAATATGGAATGGCTCTTAGGCATTAGAAGCAGACTTAGCCTTAGATAATTCTGATTCATGGTAATCATGTGATTGCATAGTGACGTTGATATGTGAGTTCATCATATAAGCATTTGACGAATTGTCCCCTTACTGGTTGCCCCTGCTGGGGTACCAGTATTAGAATTTGTGCCAGCAAGTAATTGCTGCCCTTGGGGAAAAGGGTTAGTGAGAACAACCTGGGAGCTAGAAGACCCTTGTTGTGCTAATAAGCACTAAGCATCTTGGATCTTAGGGCAGAGATGAGTCAAATGATCCCCATTGCATATCTTGCATGGAAATTTTACCTTTTGCTTGGAATCTTTCTTACCCTCTCCGGCATCATTTCTTGGTTTGTTCGCATTGCCCTTCCCATCCTGGTTTTTCTTCCTACCTCGTCCTTTCTTCTTTCCATTGGATTTTTGATTTCCTTTAGGGTTAGAATTTTGGATGGCATTTATAGACGTAGGCTTAGAAGGTGTAGATGTTGATGGTGATTCCTTCATAGAGGAAGAAGTTTGTAAAGACAACTGCTGCAATTGATTTAGCAGTTTAACCATGTTTACATCAATTGATTTGACTAACCCATCCATATGGGGACCTGGATTTGGTTTGGCTATATCCACCGTGGATCTAGGAGTGTCACTTATAATTTTTTAAAGAACCCTAAATTGAGAATAGATCAGTTCTAACTACTGGGCCCTGAAAATAGCTTTCTCTTCAGTGAAAACACCGGAGAGGGACACGTCCTTTGCGATATTAGGTTGTAATGATTTAAGAAACCATTTGAGAAGGAATTATTTTGGTATATCGGCTTTGATGAGCCTCTTCCTTCTCCTCCATTCTTGAATATTATCGGAAATGTGAGTCACCTGATCTTATTGGAAATTAGCCAGAAGCTCAATTTCAGCATCATATCGAACAAAAAATTGAAAATGGTTCAAAAAGATAGTAGCCAAATCACTGAAAGAAGTGAAGGTGCACCCTGGTAGCTCTATGTACCACTTAGCCACATTTCCAGTTAGGATACATTGAAATAATCTCAATCTAATTGAATCGTCTATCAGGGAGTTGGACAAGGACCATAAGTGGAAGGTGGTTATGTGGTCACTCAGATCTTTGCCTATCTTCCACTCGAATTTTGGGATATCAGAGGGAAGTTTGGTTGGGACTAGAAGCCAAATTGGGTTATACCTAATCAGATCATTAGTCAATTTAGTGAGATCTAGAAAACTTAGTATTGCCAAAAAAGTGAGTTGTGGTGGACCTTGAGGATTCCACCCAGTGTGAGTGAAACTCCCAATGTTCTAGAAAGAACGGTCTAGATTTGTGAAGGCACCAGGTTTCCCAAAGTAATTTGTAGACCCAACTGAACCATAAGGAGCCCCTTGTGATCCAACAAAATTTGTAGTTTGACCAACTCTTGTCGAAAATCCTTCGTAACTAGTAAAGTTACCCCCTAAAGAAGTGTTAAAAGGAGCAGAAAGCCCCTAATAAGGATTCCATGCGTTAGCATAGGGAGAAAATTTTTGCAAAGAATTGATAGAAGAATACGGCATATTCCCTTTTTGGCCAAAATAATATTGATTCTCGGCTCTTAGCTCACTAACTGCAGGGTTTGTCCAACTTTGGAATGGATTATAACCTTGACCTGAAAAGGAAAAAGGCATGGAACCCACAGTTGGGATGAAATGTGGTATATGACCACCCCTAAACGGGAAACCCTAAAAAGGAGTTGATCCAATCACCATGGATGTGGAGGCAACTAATGGAATACTCAATGGAATTGAAGGGATTGCACTCATCGACATTCCAAAAGGGAGAAAACCAATGCTAGAGGCAAAAACATGAGGACTTCCACTCAATGATGGAATGGTATTAGAACCAAATATAGCAGTGCTAGGAGTAACATAAGGTATAGAAATTGTTCCTCCTCCTTGTATAAATATAGGAGTCAACATACTCATTGCATTTGTCATGGATTCCATGCTTCCAATAGTGGTCATAAACCTAGGCTCGAAGACTAGTTGGTAGGAGTTCCGATGTATAATAAAACGTCTGGATGATCAGGAGGAAGAGGATAATTAGGAGCCACAATAGACTCTGAAAGCTCCTCAACCTTGATGTTATCTTCTGACTAAAAGAGGACTCAACAAAGAACTAAAGTGTTCCTCTCTAACTCTCTACTTGTTCTAGGTCTATCTTGTGAATCAATGACTCCAACCAAAGGATAATTCTCCGATGCACCTGCTACCACTGGTTGAAAACCACAGGTAGTATTGCTCCTTCACCTTCGAGGAGAAGGCTCAGGAATTGTAGGTGATAGCCCACGAAATATCCTAGACTAACGAGTTGGTCAATCAACCACTTTGAATTATTTTTAAGAAATCTACTTAAAGACTCAAGAAAAATTATAAATCTAGGCCAACTAGGAGAAAATAGCACTCTCTAAAAGTCCCTAAAGATACAAGCAATAAAACAAATTTCAAGTATTTCTGCTCCAGGTGATTAGGACTAGACACCTAAATACAAGAAAGCTGAAATCAAGGGCCTTCCGAAAATAGACTGGGGTAATTATGCCCCAAGCCTATTAGCGAAGGTATCAGAGGTAGTTAAACTGACCTCCAGAAAACAACCTTTGCCAGTGCAAGAACCCAAGCATCACAAGGGTACCCTACAAAAGTATTGTTGAATGTGACGCAACGTTAGCCTTAGGTTCCACAAGATTCCCCTCCACAGCTACCTACGCGATCCCTAGGAAAGGAAACTATGGATACCAACTCGTATGAAAAGTCGAGTGGAACAGTTGTGAGGTGGGATCCAAGAAGTTGGAGAGGTAGTATCTCTCTTCCTTGTCTTCACTCTCCCTCATGCGTAACTCCCAGTCATGGATCTTTCCAAGTCTTTCTAACGATATTGTGTATAACTCTTTATTCAACTTCTATGTTTTGTAATTTAAGCAGCCTTGGAGAGTTAACTCTCCACTCCCCTAATCCAAGGCCCTAATAAACCTAAACATGTTGGTGTTTGTTTAATGACAACAATAACAGTTCTAGTTCTTTTTATTAATCACTTGATTTTATATAGTTATTCTTAAAGTCAAGGGGAATTACGAGAGTGAAACTGATGATTTTTTTATGACGCAAAAGAAATCAATAGAAACTGACTATATGAATGTAGTCATTTTATTCGATGAAGAGTGATATCTTCTTGGGTTCTATGGAAACTTATATAAAGAAAAATATTTTTCTTTTCTTTTCTTAAATAATCCACACACACCTAAAAACTAAAAAAAAATAAAATAAGAATGCCTTAAAATGCAAATTACAATGATGATGCAAGATCCTAAACACCAGTCATAAGAAAATGCAACTCTTTATAGAGACAATAAGCCAACTTAAAATGAAGAGAGAAAAAATTTGAACACAAATATCTCTTCAAGGGAAGCGGAACAAATTGCAAAAGATATCAATTCGCTTTTCAACATAAAAATAAAAGAAACCAAAAACCAAAAACTTGGAAAAGAAAAACAAAAGCAATGTTTTCTTAGGTTTTTCTTTTAAAGGGAACAAAACACCTTTTTGATGTCACAAAAAGGCAACTCAAAATCGGAATATCAATAAATAGGCACAAGGAATCTTTCAATCTCGCAAGTTATAAACTCAAAAATGAATAAAACTTGGACAAGAAACACTACAAACTTGTACAAATTGACCTAAGTAGTAGCAAAAGATTTCGACAAACTGACAAAAAGGTCAAGAAAGAAATAATTTCAAACTTTTAGATAGAGGAGGAATGGCCTGTTATAGATTTTTATGAACCCAGCGTTTTGGACTACCATGTGAGTCCATCATCAGGGGGCAATGTTTTCTTAGGTTTTTCTTTTAAAGGGAACAAAACACCTTTTTGATGTCACAAAAAGGCAACTCAAAATCGGAATATCAATAAATAGGCACAAGGAATCTTTCAATCTCGCAAGTTATAAACTCAAAAATGAATAAAACTTGGACAAGAAACACTACAAACTTGTACAAATTGACCTAAGTAGTAGCAAAAGATTTCGACAAACTGACAAAAAGGTCAAGAAAGAAATAATTTCAAACTTTTAGATAGAGGAGGAATGGCCTGTTATAGATTTTTATGAACCCAACGTTTTGGACTACCATGTGAGTCCATCATCAGGGGATGTGTCAATAGATATTCTGAAGATATTAATGATGTATCCATGAGTTGTACTTTAGAGAATATATATATATAAATATATACGTATATATATATATATATATATAATATAATATAATTATATATATAATATATATATATATATATATAATATATATATATATATATATATATATATATATATATATATATATTAATATATTATATAATATATATATATATAGATAGATGATAGTAGATGATAGATTATGTATGATGGTATGAAAAAAATATAAAAATTAGTGGGCCATATGGATAGTTTGATAATTTTAGATTTTTATTAATTTTAATTATTTAATTTGTTTAATAATAAATTAATTAAAATATAAAGAATCAATACATAACTATATCCCTAAAAATAATTCAATCCTCCTCTCTCATTAAAAAATTAAAATATTAAAGAATCAATAATTACCTCATCTCCCTTATAATAATTTAATCCCTCCTCTCTCATTAAAACATTAGAATATTAAAGAATCAATAATTAATTCATATCCCTTATAATAACTTAGTCCCTCCTCTCTCATTAAAAAATTAAAATATTAAAAAATCAATAATTAACTCATATCCCTTATAATAACTTAATCCCTCCTCTCTCATTAAAAAATTAAAATCTTCAAGAATCAATAATTAACTCATATCCCTTATAATAACTTAATCCCTCCTCTCTCATTAAAAAATTGAAATCTTCAAGAATCAATAATTAACTCATATCCCTTATAAAAACTTAATCCCTCCTCTCTCATTAAAAAATTAAAATCTTAAAGAATCAATAATTAACTGATATCCCTTATAATAACTTAATCCTTCCTCTCTCATTAAAAAATTAAAATCTTCAAGAATCAATAATTAACTCATACCCCTTATAAAAGCTTAATCCCTCCTCTCTCATTAAAAAATTAAAATTTTCAAGAATCGATAATTAACTCATACCCCTTATAATAATTTAATACCTCATCTCACATGAAAAAATTAAAATCTCAAAGAATCAATAATGAACTCATATCCCTTATAATAATTTAATCCCTCCCCTCCCATTAAAAAACTAAAATCTCAAAGAATCAATAATTAACTCATATCCCTTATCATAGTTCAATCTCTCCTCTCTCATTAAAAATCTAAACTCTCAAAGAATCAATAATTAACTCATATCCATTATAATAATTTAATCCCCCCTCCCTCATTAAAAAACTAAAATCTCAAAGAATCAATAATTAACTCATATCCCTTATAATAATTTAATCCCTCCTCTCTCATTAAAAAACTAAAATCTCAAAGAATCAATAATTAACTCATATCCCTTAAAATAATTTAATCCCTCCTCTCTCATTAAAAAAACTAAAATCTCCAAGGATCAATAATTAACTCATATCCCTTATAATAATTTAATCCCTCGTCTCTCATTAAAAAACTAAAATCTCAAAGAATCAATAATTAACTCATATCCCTTATAATAATTTAATCCCTCCTCTCTCATTAAAAAATTAAAATCTCAAAGAACCAATAATTAACTCTTATCCCTTATAATATTTTAATCCCTCCTCTCTCATTAAAAATTAAAATATCAAAGAATTAATAATTAACTTGTATCCCTTATAATAATTTAATCCCTCCTCTCTCATCAAAAGAATAAAATCTCACAGAATCATTAATTAACTCATTTCCCTTATAATAATTTAATCCCTCCTCTCTCATTAAAAAATTAAAATCTCAAAGAATCAATAATTAACTCATATCCTCTATAATAATTTAATCCCTCCTCTCTCATTAAAGAATTAAAATTTCAAAGAATCAATAATTAACTCATATACCTTATAATAATTTAATCCCTCCTCTCTCACTAAAAGATTAAAATCTCAAAGAATCAATAATTAACACATATCCCTTATAATAATTTAATCCCTCCTCTCTCACTAAAAAATTAAAATATCAAAGAATCAATAATTAACTCATATCCCTTATAATAATTTAATCCCTCCTCTCTCATTAAAAAATTAAAATATCAAAGAATCAATAATTAACTCATATCCCTTATAACAATTTAATCCCTCCTCTCTCAGTAAAAAAATTAAAATCTCAAAGAATCATTAATTAACTCATATCCCTTATAACAATTTAATCCCTCCTCTCTCACTAAAAATTAAAATCTCAAAGAATCAATAATTAAGTCATATCACTTATAACAATTTAATCCCTCCTCTCTCACTAAAAAATTAAAATCTCAAAGAATCAATAATTAACTCATATCCCTTATAATAATTTTAATCCCTCCTCTCTCACTAAAAAATTAAAATCTCAAAGAATCAATAATTAAATCACATCCCTTATAATAATTTAATCCCTGCTCTCTCAATAAAAAATTAAAATCTCAAAGAATCAATAATTAAATCATATCCCATATAATAATTTAATCCCTCCTCTCTCATTAAAAAGTTAAAATCTCAAAGAATCAATAATTAAATCATATCCCTTATTGTAATTTAAACCTCCTCTCTCATTAAAACATTAAAATCTCAAAGAATCAATAATAAACTCATATCCCTTATAATAATTTAATCCCTCCTCTCTCTTATAAAATTAAAATCTCAAAGAATCAATAATTAACTCATATCCCTTATAATAATTTAATCCCTCCTCTCTCATTAAAAATTTAAAATATCAAAGAATCAATAATTAACTCATATCCCTTATAGTAATTTTAATCCCTCCTCTCCTCATTAAATATTTTAAAATCTCAAAGAATCATATAATTAACTCATATGCCTTTATGATAATTTAATCCCTCTCTCATTAAAAAAATTAAAATCTCAAAGAATCAATAATTTACTCATATCCCTTATAATAATTTAATCCCTCCTCTCACATTAAAAAATTAAAATCTTGAAGAATCAATAATTAACTCATACCCCTTATAATAATTTAATCCCTCCTCTCTCATTAAAAAATTAAAATCTTAAAGAATCATTAATTAACTCATATCCCTTATAATGATTTAATCTTCCTTTCTCATTAAAAAATTAAAATATTAAAGAATAGTTAATTAACTCATATCCCTTATAATGATTTAATCCCTCCTATCTCATTAAAAAATTAAAATCTTAAAGAGTCATTAATTAACTCATATCCCTTATAATGATTTAATCCCTCTTCTCCCATTAAAAAATTACAATATTAAATAATCAATAATTAACTCATATCCCTTATAATAATTTAATCCCTCCTCTCATGCTAAAAAATTAAAATCTTAAAGAAGAAATAACTAACTCATAGTCCTTATAATAATTTAATCCCTCCTCTCTAGTTAAAAAATTAAAATATTAAAGAACAAATAATTAACTCATATCCCTTATAATAATTTGCCTCCTCTCTCATCAAAAAATTAAAATCTTAAAGAATCAATGATTAACTCATATCCGTTATAATAATTTAATCCCTCCTCTCTCGTTAAAAAATTAAAATCTTAAAGAATCAATAATTAACTCATATCCCTTATAATAATTTAATCCCTCCTCTCTCATTAAAAAATTAAAAAAATAATAAAATAACAAAAACAAAACAACAAGCAAACATTATCTAACATCCTCCTTAAAAAATAAAAAACAATAACAACTATAAACAAACAAATAAATAAATGATTAAGAAATTAACACTAGAATTTATATATTCCAATAAAATTATAGTGAATTAACTCACCGGATCTTTAATGGTTTAAATTATATATATAGAATTTCCATTTAGAAAACCTAAAATTTAAGAATTCTTAATAAACATTAAACAATAAATAGATGCATATAAAAATTAATTAATTTAATTAAACAAATTATATTAATTAAATAATAATTAATTAATAATAAAAATAAAAATAATTAGTTAATTTAAAAGATTAATTAATTAATTTGTTTTAATAATATAAAAATAAAAAAATTAATTAAATAAAAAAATAAATTAATAAAAAAATCTAAATATTACAAACTAATCAGATAATGGCCAACCAAATTTCTTATATTATTCTTTCATAACCTATATATATACTCTGAAATACAACTCATGGACATATCATTAATATCTTTAGAATACCTATTGACGCATCCCTTGATGATGGACTTAGTTGGCAATTCGAAACGTTGGGTTCATAAAACTCTATAATAGGTCATTCCTCCTCTTTCTAAAAATTTCCTCACCTGTATGGATTCATTATTTAATAACTTTCAAACTTGTCAAGAAGACTCTCAAAAAGAAATAAAAGCAGCAAGGCCACCAAAAAAGGGGAAGCAAAGCAAGGGATTTGAAATGCTGGTTAGAAATTAAATTGAAAACAATTTTCTATTCTAGAATACCAGAGTAACCAAGAACTTAAGAACGAAGCCTTGAACCCAAGATACAAACTACAAACTTTCTTAACAAGAAATCCTAGGCCAAATCTTTTTAGTGAGAAGGATATTTTTGAAAAGGAAAGCTTGCAGGAAAAATGAATTCTCCAAACAAGAGATGAGCATACAACAACATAAACCACAAGGCAGAAGATCGAACTGGGCCAAAAGACTTGGAAAAACAATCCAATAAATTGCATACGTGACTATGTAAAGAAACAAAAGCGTGCACATGCATTTCTAATATAGGAGATTTGCATATACGTGATTTTTCCTTAAAGAAACCTACGTGTATATGCCACTATAGTAAAAGAAAACAGTGTATACAAAGCTTTATTGGGAAAAACAAAAATTAAGGTCTGATCAAGAAGATCAAACTTGATGTCTAGGATACTAATGGACCAAAAAAAACTGTAAAAGAAAGCAATCAAGAAAGTGAATTTTGAATGAGAACAAACAACCCAAACTACGAATAACAATATTGTTATCCCCAGTGGAGTTGCTAATTCTATTATGGGTGAAACCAACATAGGGCTTTGGTTTAAGAACCCCAACAGAGAAAAGGGTAAAAATCAACAAGAAATGCTCAAGCAATCATAAAAAATCCTTATTCTACTAAATCGTGTAGGAGTGTCCTTACCTAGATGTCCTTCGTTTGGGTAGATCATGTAGGGTGAAAACCCTCAGCTTCTCCTGATGTTCTTCAAACCTAAAACTTATTCAAATGACACATACACGACAATAGAAACATAAATCATATACATGATGTTAACTCTAATTCATATAAATGAATGAATAAGTATACATCAATATAAGATTCATAAATGAATTACAACATGATTTTGATGCATAAACACATTTCATATCGGAAACATAACAACATTCCTTTTATTGAAGTAAGCTATAAATAAGGTGGAGAAATACAACTTGAGTCCTTCTCCAGCTCCAAGCAGAACCGTCCTCCAGATCTGTCCTTTCTCGTCCTTCATAAATCTTCCTCCATCACCAATACACAGATATCTCAAGCAAGATGGGGGATATCTATAATCAAGGAAACAAGGGTTTCCTGAAGCTTTGGGGGGTGCAGGAGGCATAGGAATTCTTCAGACTCGATTAGGGATAATTTC
This sequence comes from Pinus taeda, assembly GCA_000404065.3. Taxonomy (NCBI): domain Eukaryota; kingdom Viridiplantae; phylum Streptophyta; class Pinopsida; order Pinales; family Pinaceae; genus Pinus; species Pinus taeda. Next base: position 64,586 of record APFE031514543.1, on the reverse strand, counting down.
ACTATAATATCAATATCTCATCCTTTCTCCATTAAGGCCTTCCAATGGAGGTTTGTTTATACCTCTCCAAATTAGTTTTTTCAGTTGGGAAACAGTTCGGCCATAGGCAATAGGAGGTGACTAACAGGTAAAACATATGAACTTCGCCCGAAATTAAGGAAATTTAATTTTTTTAAGTGTTTTAACGTATGTGCATGGGTTGGATATATTTTGAACCGCATGTACATGCTTTTATCACAAAGCAAAGTAGCATATAGGGAATAAAACACTATTTTTTATATTTTGGACCAAGTCTGGAAGGAAGGGTTGCCCTAGGCCATAATTAGAGCATCAGATCTACCAAGAGTGGTAAATGGTGCTATAACACTTTCCTTCATGAGTATTCTTGAGTTTCCCTTTCCATGATGTGTCACCTTAGCTCTGATACAATTTTGAAGAATCTAGGGAAATCAAGTGTAGAGTGATTCCTCATTGCTTGATAACAATTTGTGAAGTCTTTTTACAATTTTTCGTTGTTATCTTTATCTTCTTGTTCTCTTATTAATGCATGTTTGTGTACTTCATCAAAATTCTATCAAAACATAAACAAGAACACAAGATGTTGGCTCTCTTCTAGGGTTAAAACCTCTCCTCTTGAGAGGAAAACCCTTCAATCTCTTCTTATAGAAATTTAGACGATGAAGACCAAGACCCTGGGCAAAACAGACACCAAGTTACCTCCAAGACATTTGTCACTATCCTCTACTTTGTTTAGTCCACAATTCACTGTACTCCTCCTTATGCCCTTGTTTTCTAGTCACTATCTTCGATTCCTTCTTTTATCGACTGCCACAATTCTTATTTTATATTGATGTCTTGAGATAGACTTGCATAATCTTTTTGGTTATGATATTGATTAGATATGACACCACCAGAGCTATAATCACAATATATATTTACATGAAGGCACCACTGAGAGTAGAACAATTATATAAATATATAATATATATAATATATACGGAAGAAGGACTCTATAAATATATATATATATATCTCCTCTATAAATACTAATTATATATAATATATATCATATATATATCTATATATATATATATATATATAATATATATAAATATATATATATATATATATATATATATAGATATATATAATAGAAATAGATATATATATATAGTCCTTCTTCCGAGACCTATCACAGTGTATAGACTTACGAGAGACTTTGACATACTGTATGTATATTGTAGGAAAACTTCTGAGATATTTACCACGCTCACTATGTAAACGTTCCTTTTCTTTGTTGACTATAATGTGAACTGATCCGTAGACTTCCGAGATATTTACCTCGCTCAATATGTATGAAACACATATTTCATTAAATTTGGAATTAAATAATGGATCTAGAATTTCAAAATAACCAAAAAACTCAATTTTGTTGATGTCCTTGTAATAAAATATTTCCAATTTTAATGAAATATGTGTTATGAGTTCCTTTTCTTTGTTGATTGTAATGTGAACCGATCCGCATAATTATGAGATATTTACCTTGCTCACTGTGTATGCATTCCTTTTCTTCATTGACTATAATGTGAAATGATCTACAGATTTCTGAGAGTTATCACTGTATAGATATAGACCTCCGAGATATATTTCTGAGAGTTCGATATTACCCTTGATCACTTCACCGATATATCATTGTGTATGCATACAATCTTCGTTGACTGTAATGAATGATCTAAATACTTGTTACTTTAGACTTGAAGTCACACCTTATATATATGGGTCAACGATAGTACCTTGAGTCGACATAAGCACCTTGAATTTAGGCCTACATATCATCAAGGAGATTATAACATTTTTATATAGCAGATTTGCATGAGGATAGTGACACTTATTCTTAGAGTGTAAACCTTTGATCTTATGACTATTATAATACTTATGATGAAACATAGAAACCTAAAGATGTCAAGAAGTCTTTCACCTATTGTAATCACATATTTCTCATGAAATCTATGATGCAAGGAAAAATAATTTTCCTCATAACATTATAATTACAAGTCATAATGAAAACTGAACCTAGTTACATTTTCTTCAACAATAACAAGTTTGGGCAGTAGAAAAACAATGTAAGAACAAGTCTATGGATCATCATAGACAATATGGTAAACAACCAAATAAGAACATTGATATCAAAAAATATGAAAAAGATGGGTCCACCAATAAGCAAGAAAGTGAAGAACATATAAGGCATGGTCTTTCTCTCTGCCCATTTGAAGACAAAGATGAATGGTAGATAGATAGTGCCTATGGAAGTCTCATATTCTTAAATGAATATTTATAACATTGACTATAGAAGTGTTGAGAGTAATAGTGCATAGGTATAGTTAGAACAGACTCAAGGGGGTTTGAAAGTGTGAAATTTCAGTATTTCACTTTCTATATGCAGGCTTCATGAAGTATGGTCATGTATATACGCGAGTTCGAAATTCCACAGTCGCGTATACTTTGGTTTAATAAAGAAACAATGGGATAGACTCAGGAAAATGGTCTAATATGGTGCAGTCAATTATCAATTGTCTTTTCTATTTTGGTGGTTGATGATTACAGTTTGTTGACGTTATTTAGAAGTACTTTTGGCCCTCATAAGTTGTTGATGAATTGATGCATAACTGGTTGATGATGATGACTTGGTGATTCTTACTAATATATGAAATGATCAGATACGATAGTGAACATTTGACACATGTTCAGGGGGAGCATTTTCTATGCTTCTAGTAATGCATTTTTGGCATTATGTTTTCTTTATAAGTCCTTGTACATAATGATGCTTATGAATGGTGATGACGCTTATGTTGCTGAAGTGTTTAAATGATGCATCATGCTATGTTGTGGTCATAGGTTTCCTATGATGAAATCACAAATGATTCTTATATATTCCTTGAGTCACATAGTTTTTTTGATGCTACTGATCATATTTATGGACGATTATTTTGATGATGCATATAGTACATATGTTATGGTGATCTTGATAAATTCAAGGAGAGAAACAAAGCTTAAGTACACAAATTCATTATTTGATAATGATAAGTGTCACTCATTACTTTTATGAGGTTGTCATCATGCCTTCAAAGATGCATAAATTTAATATGGTGCAGTTATGGATGAGGATTAATATAGTTATTTCCTCTCACATAGTATATTGTTTGAGGATTGTTACTTTTGATGGTATCAATAAAGTTTGACAAATGAGTGTGAGATCATGGTTTGATTTTTTCATTGATGAGAAGCTAGATACACATTGTTATCTCTATGATGGATACATTATAGATAAGGATAACTTGGATGATTACTTAGGTTTCATATTAATAAATGATGTTGGTATAAAATATATTCTTGTATGAAGAAAATTGGCCAAGAGAATGATGTTATTGCAGGATTCATGAAGACATGGCTATTTGGAGACATGGTTTACTTAGTCACAAAATGATGATGATAAGGAATGATGAATACTTATTCCTATATTACTTTATGATGATAGCCTTTGTTCTCACATATGCTTATTTTTATCAGGTATGGGATGTTAGAAAACGCCCTAGTGATAATACATGTTTAATATATTGAGGGTTGTCGTGGAAAGAACATGCACTACTTGCAAAATAATTTGATGATCATGTTGTGGTCATGGCTGATGACTATGGTGCTTTCACATGTATATGATATGGCGTGAATGGTTTTGTGAAGATATAGGCATTATTGCTTGGAGATATGGCATATTCATAGTTGATTCATGAAAGGCTATGTTTTGATGAACATAGATTAAGCCTTTTCCTACTAAGGAAAAAGAGCAAGTTGATCTTGATAAGGCCAAGAAGATGAGTTGATAGCAGATATATATGAAAATATATACGCAACATACTTAGTATTAGGTTGATGATATTAAATCTACATTGTCTTATCTTGCGAATTGATGATGGACATATACAGGTTGTTGTTCTTGATGATGTTGACAGGTGCTTATGGTGTATATCATATACGTTGTATGATAGTTGTTGATAACTATCATGGTATTGTTTAGGTCTTTGGTCTTTGTTATAAATGTAAATTGATATATAAGTCATATAAAGAGATATGATGTACTCATTGTAAAATTTAGCCATGTATGGACTATTGTGGTCAAGTCCTTTTGGACATGATGAATTTTGAAACCCCACTCCGTTTGGGAATTTGATGTAATAAATATGTAAAATGTGCAAACCCACTATGATTGGGTGATTGATGTAAGTTTTGGTGATAGGATAAGTTATATGAGTCATAGAGTCATTGTACAATCGTTAGAGATTTCAGCATGTCCTCGGGGTGAGCTTTGGTCTGCCCTTTTCCCTTGATGTCAAAGGGGGAGAATATCTTAGTTTTTGAATAATGGTTATTTAATGTATCTAACAGGTTTCTACAGGATGAGGTTATCAACACGAACATTGTTTCCATCAAGTCCAAAGGGGGAGATTGTGGGCATTATGATGCATGTGTTTTCCTTGGTGGCAACTCACTTGTAACATAAAAAATCCACAAGTCAGTTCAGAGGTAATAGAAAGATGGAACAAAATACCAGAATGATGGGTCAAAGGCTTAAAATCAGAATTAGAGGTTTGATACATGTGGTTTTTTCCCACATTGGGTTTCCACCTTAAATCATGGTGTTCCTGTGTGTTTCTTATGTGATGATTTATTTTGTTCTTACATCACATGGTTGCTATCTATATAATATTTAATAAATTACTGATGCACTAGCTTAAGACAAACATATGATGAATTAATTGAAACATAAGATTATTAGATGTACACTAGTTGTCTTAAGAACATTCAAGTACACATGTGGGTTCCATTCAGTAAATTCATGTATAGAAATCATAATATGAAATAAACACTTATTGATTTGAAAATATTGATTCACCCCCATCCCCCCTCTCAGTGTTTTTCCCAACACAGGTTGGAGTTCCCTATCATGGTGCTTTTTTTTTCCTTCCTTTTTTTTTTATAGACACACAGGTTGCCTCAAGAGAGGTTTTCAACCTGCCTTCCTACCTTGGGCACCTCAAGGGAGGTTTTTCCCCAAGGATCTTTTATTTTTGTTTTTTCCTCTTTTTTCACTCTTTCGCTGCCTCAAGGATGATTTCAGCCAATGCGCTGGCCTTAGATCCCTCATGGAGGTTTTCATCCAATCCTCTTATTGTATTTTTCTTTTTTTCACAAATAAAAACAAATTTCAAAATTTTTATGACTTGGAACCTAGGACCCTTCCAATCACATTTACCTGATTGCTAATGGTGTTTATGAACTCTTCCCTGGACATAGGTATTTTGTAAGCCTTCAACCTATATCCATTGACAAGCAAGGGGATACCTTCCTCATAAATGATCCTGATTTGAATGACTCCATTATCATGGCACCTCTCTATAAGGTATGGACCTAACCACCTTGTCATCAATTTTCCTTTAAATTCCTTAAACCTAGAGTCATATAGCAGAACCCAATTCCCTTCTTGAAAAACCTTGTCCTTGATGTTATTTTCAGGCCAAACCTTCCTTTGTACTTGGATAACTTTAGTGTGTAGGAGGGCCTGCATTCTGAATTCATCTAGGCCATTCAGTTGGAGTAGGCTCCCTTATGGTGCCTTTATAACATCCAAATTCAACTTTGATTCCATTCTCGAGGTATTGTACTCAAAATCAATGGAGAGAAGAGCCTTCTTTCGATAGACCAATTCATAAGGAGTGAAACCAATAGTTGTCTTCCAAGTTGTGTTATAGGCCCAAGTGGCCTCCACTAGTATGTATGATAAATCCTTTCTGTTGTTGTTCACGAACTTGGTGGGGATGACTTCTAAAGCATGTTGGTGACCTCTAGTTGACCATTGGGCTAAGGATGATAAGTAGTATATGTTCTGTTCTTTATCCTGTGTTGTCTTATCAAATTTTGATCCGATGTGATTTGAGTTGAGTTCCTTGAGCAGTAACTAGCTCTCTAGGGTACCCAAATTTGTAAAACACATTTTCCCTCAAGAAATTAGCTACTTTCTCCTCTGTTTCTACCTTGATAGCTTTGGTCTTAGCTCACTTTGCCAAATAATCAATGCATATAGTTATGTACTTTTTCGGTGGATCAATTGGCCTAATGAAATCCATGCCCCACTTGTCAAATGGCTCTAAAGCCACCTGAGGTTGCAAATGAATTTTAGCCTTGGGACTAGGTTTCCCCATCCTCTAACAATGATCGTATCGACTAGTGTACCTTCTTTCATATTGGTGGAGGGTGGGCCAATGGTAGCCAACTTGCAGTACCTTGAACGTTTTCCTCTTGGCAAGAAAGTGACCTCCATAAGGCCCATCATGACATGCTAAGAGGATATCAAAGACTTCCTCTTCCCTGGCACAAATCGAAGAGATTTGATATGGGCCTAGTTTGAAGAGATTTCCCCCAATCCAAGTGAATAGGGTTCTCTTCCTTACAATCGTTCTCTTCTCCCTAGATGATAGATTTGGAGGGAACTTTGTAGCAACTAGGTAGTTGGGTATGTTATAAAACCATGGAGAGAGGACTAAAATATCAAATATGTATTCATTTGGAAGCTGGTATTCAACCATGCCTTCTTCAACTGCAGGAAAAGAAAGCCTAGAAAAAAAATCTGCAACTACATTTTCTTTATGTGGCTTATCAATGATGGTAAAATAAAACCGATGTAATAAAAGAAACCATATAATAATTCTAGCATTCACATTAGACTTTTTCATTAAGTACTTGATAACAACATTGTCAGTATGCACAAAGGTTTGATAACTAGTGATGTAGTGTATGAATTTATTCAAGGAGTTGACAACAGCTAAGAGTTCCTTCTTAGTCATAGTGTAATTTAGTTCAACCTTATACATAGTTTTGCTAATGAATTAAATATCATAAGGAAACTTGTCATATATCTTGCCTACAGTTTCTCCTACAACTTTTTCATGTGCATCAACATGGATGTGGAAAGGAAGAGCCCAATTTGGGCCTCTAAGTATGGGTGCAATAGTCAACTTATCCTTTGATATTTCTAGGGCCTCTTGGCAACTATCTAGCTAGCAAAATTGAGAGTCATTGGTCAGTAGTCAAAAAACGGGTGAGGCTACTTTGCTAAAGTCTTTGATAAATCTCCTATAGTATCTAGCTAATCCCAAGAAAGTCCTAACGTCCCTCTGCTTTTGAGGAGTAGGGACCATTTTTATAATGGACATTTTATTTGGGTCCACTTGTATTCCCTCTTGGGATACTGAATGACCCAAAATAGTCCCTACATTAATCAAGAATTCCCACTTCTCAGGACTAAGTGATAGGTTAATTTTGATGCACTTCCTTAGTACTTTCCCAGGTTAGAGGGAGCCTCCAGGAATTCAAACCCATAGGGAGTGAAATCATCCTTATAGATTGCTATAGAGTCATGGACTATCTGAGCAAGGATGCTAAGAAATGCCCTTTGAAAAGTGGTATGCGGATTACATAATCCAAAAGTAGGTACCTTATAAGAAAAGGTACCCCAAGGAGAAGTGAAGGTGGTTTTATCTTGGTCCTCTAGGCTGATCTAGATCTGATTATAACCACTCAATCCATTCAGGTAAGAGAAAAAATTATTCCATGCAAGACCATCCAAGACTTGATCACTAAAAGCTAGAGGAAAATGGTATTTTTTAGTGGCTTTGTTTAACTCTCTATAATCCACACAAATCTTACAATTTCCATTCTTCTTTGGGGCCAAAACTAGAGGGGACTCCCACTTAATATCTGAGATGGGGTAAATGAAGCTTGCATCCAACAACTTCTGCAATTATTCTTTGACTATTTCTTTGAGGGTTGTGTTCATTCTCCTCTGAGTTTGTCACATTAGTTTGCATCCTTCCTTGATGTAGATATGTTGAGTACACACCGAAGGACGCACTCCCTTAATTTTTTTATAGCTCCAAGCAAAAGCATCTAAGTCCTCTCAGCATGTTGCACAACTTATCTTCTTGGTTGGTTGAGAGAGAGGGGTTAATCTTCAAAGTCTTGTATGGACCAAATTTTACCATTTTGACATGTGAAACGCTTGGGTACACTAAGCATGAATCAGTCCAAGGTTTATCTTTGGATTCCTTCACCAGGTCATCAAGAGGCATGGTGTTGGGGGATTGGGTGAGGAGGATTTGATCAATGAGGTCATCTTCACCAGGTTTCCCCCCTCCTATAATAAAATGTAGGGTATGGATTGGATATGATATGGTATCATATACTTCATCTTCATCTTCTTCTTCCAACCAGAAGGATAAGTCACGCTCTAAGGATAGTTGAGAAGGAGGGTACAAGACCAACTGCTTGGACAAATTCCCATTCTTAATGGTCATGTTTGGAGCTCTACAAATTATGTAAGCATCACTAGTGGTTAGCCATGGTATTCCAAGGATGAAAGGATAACCATTGAATTTGTTCGTGGGATGGAGAACTAAGAAGTAAGCAGGATACTCCCAAGAATCAATAGAGACCATTACATCCTAAACAACTCCCTTAGGAGTTACTGTGGACTTGTCTGCAAGTTGTAGTATTGTTGTGATCTTTCTTAAGGATCCTTGGAGTTTCATTTTGAGCATGGTCTCCTTATTCATCACATTCATGGTAGCCTCAAGATCAATCAAGGTGTGAGGGAAAATAATGCCATCAATGTGCACATCTACCACAAGACTTCTAGGGTCTAGATACTTTAGGAAAATGACTCTCCCTAGCATTAGGTTAGACAAATGACGATTGAAATTAATGGTAGGGGTGTCTTTCTTTCTCCTCTGTTGGACACCTAATCCTAAATGGGTTAGTGTGGAAGCTAAAGAGACTAAGCAGTCCAAGGGACCTTGGGATGTGAATCCCAATGGTCACCACATGTACTATAAATGTGTATCATTTGTGAATAAAAATTGAATTGCATGTTTTATCTTTCATATTTTCTCTCGTTCACCATGTGTGTTTAACATGGTATCAGAGCGGGCGATATCCTACCCTGCTAATATTTGAACCATTTTTTTTATGGTTTCTGCCATTACTTATGAATATTTTCTCAGCTAGAATTTAGCTGCCACCTCCTGCATATACCTGTGTTGCTCCTCCATATTCCTTATCTGCATTCTGTCTGCCTGACCAGCACTGCCTCATAACGCTCTTTGTCTCATAATCTGACATCTCTACCTGAACGTTGGTATGTTGTTTAACACATGACATTCCTTGTTGTTAACGCCTAAACGTTTAATGCTCCTGGTTGACACTCCATCTCCCGTTTAACGTTTAACTGCATTGGAATTTTTTATGGTCTGCTATGCATTGAAATGTTGTTGTGCTATGCGTATGAGAGCTACTTATTTGAAATGTTGTTTATCTGATTTCGATACAAATCCTTCACAAGTCCGCTCTGCGCCTCGGCTCCTCTCCTCTCCTCTCCACGGTAAACAGTGAAATCATCAATGGAAGTTCATACAAGCGTTGAATAACATCCTCTTGGCACTATCTCGATCAGAAGACTCACTTTGGAGGTCCACACTGATGGTGGGAGGGTTCGTTAGCATTTCAACTTCAGAAGGTTGCAGATTAAGTTCCCTGGATATAACATCCACTGTTATCTCTCGCATGAATTCATGTTCAAGAGCCTGTGTAATGGTGATTCTCTTAGCGGGATTGAAAGTAAGCATTTTCTGTAACAAATCAAGAGCCCTTATGTCAACTAGCCTCTCAAATATTTGTTCTAGTTGTCTACTAAGTTGGCGAGGCAAGTTTCTAACAAACTCGGCTATTATGGGATCGTCCGTGATGTCTCCTATCTCATCATCATCCGGTGGGGGGATTGTTTGAACAATCGTGTGTATCGCTGATAATTCATACTCATACAAATCGAAAAGATGACTTATCGCCAAGGGGTTGGGGCAGAGCAACTCTGTGAAAATACAACCAAGAGACCATACGTCAATAGCTGAGCCATAACTGCTATAGTCTTTTTCAAGGTCATCTTTCAGAAACAGTTCCAGGGCTCTGAATGGCGCAGTAGCCACAAACATGGTCATTTCGGGTGCTATTAACCTCTGTGGAGTAGCATTTAAGAGGCATTAAAGTGAGAGAATATATGCGCTCTACCCATATTTTCAATCTTCTGATATGTGAATAGTTGACCGAAATATGAACTGATTTCGGTGGATTCTGCTATGATTTGAAATGGTCTGAAAACTGTGTTGATTGACCAGAAAAGCGCATCCTTATTCCTTCGATATGCAAAGGACACAAGTGACTATTTTATTCGATGGAACTTAGGCCTGTTTGAGTCTCAATATATTCAATATGATCTTCTCACGTTGTGATTGGATGTGGATACATTTAGGCGAAGGCACCCATGAAGGCATATTTTCATAAAGAAACTCTGATACATTACGGTAACAAAATTTGTATTTATTTCTGCAACATTTGGTCCTTTCTGGGGATTTCACGCCTTTGCATTTTTCCGTTATGGTTCTCAAAGACTGTTAAAGATATTTATGGAAATCCGCAACCGAATGCTCAGATTTTTATTTTCAAACCTAATTTGAATATGTTGCTTCTCTATCTATAATATTTTGCTCTGTTCAAGCTCGTCTCTCACTTTTCGTACGTAGTCTTGTGTCAACATTGCATCCGATTGTACGTCGAGGACAAACGGTCTCAGCAAATTGAGATAAAATCCAAAGGATATGATAAAGCTGATCAAGGTTCAACTGTTTCAACCGTTCGAACCTTTGCTCTTTCGTGTTCTGTACATGGTGACGTGATGGAAACGTTGGAGCAAGCGACCTAGCATCAGGAATACTCTAGTTTCTTCGTGCATGATGTAGGAAATTACATTTATATGAGTATATGTACAGTTGAAACCCTCCGCCAACAATCTGCGAAGCATTTCTAGTCCTTCCAGTTTTGGCCTCGAGTCCACTATCACGACACGAAAATTTCTTCCTAGCTCATGAGCATGTAATAATATCATCTCCACCACACAAGATGATCCAAAATCAAGTCGCCTACAAAGAGTTTTTCCATGGTGTAGTGTAGTCTTTAATAGCCTCTTGGAATGCAGAAAGCATGGCACTACCGCTTTTATTTCAGTGCTTTCTCAGCTTACTTTAACAAATGAGACAGCAAGCATGGTATCTCAAATATTGAAGTGAACTATTGTTTTCTTTGAAGAAGAGTGGCAAGATCAGAGAACACTGATTCGTACCCCAGTAAAGGCATATGAGCATTCAAGTCCTATCCATGACAGTGTTATAATTATTGAATTTTGCAGTTGATGTCTTTACATATACCATTTTGCATTGGGAATCTACTTTTTGAGTTTCTCTCCAACAGTTTAAGCTCATTATTTTTAGCCAAATTTTTAAGCAGTATATGTTGAAAGTTGGTCTTAACGGTTGCTCCAAAGCCTACCATTAAGGCTTGATATTGTTTGTAGAAGAAGATATTTCATAATTGCTCACATTCTTTATTTGCCCACTGCTAAGAAAAATGGCTAAGCTTGAAAGAATATTAGAGTTATTAAGAACTCTAATCGTATCAACTGCTGACAACACAGTGCAAATCAGGAAAGACACTCTCTATGACATTCAAACATGCCTGCATAATGTACAGGAAAATATTGAGTTTTTGCAGCTTGAGACAAAGCTACAGCAAGAAGAACTACAACAATGGATTCATCATTTTGAACCTGTTTCTGTTCAGAAGATTGAAACAAACTCCCATAAATAGCAAGTCAATAATGTTACATTTCATTCAAATAAAGCAGCAGTTGTACATGCAGATGCAGAAACTCAGTCTGCACTTCCCAAGCCCATCATCAGACCTTGGGAACATCTTGTCCACAGTAAGCACAGAACTAGTCTTAGATATGACAAGGACTTGTCCTTTCATATTCCAGACTATGCCAAGCACATTCAGTTTCAAAGTGCTGGATTCATTCATGACCGTTCACCTGCTCCTTATGACAGTTCAGCTTCAACTGTTACAGACTCTTCCCCTCTTCCACAGCAACAACAACAACAATAGTTTGTAAAATTCCAACACTGTGACCGAGTTCGCCATTTGAAAGATCATTGTTTTGATCTTCATCCATGTAAGCACTCTCATAAAACCAGTCATTCTTCAAACAGATGCTTCAAAAACAAACATCCTGCAAGAACAAAGATTCATCTAGGATGGATCGCTTCTTGGCAATGGGAATCAACAGCCAAGAAGATATTCCAAACACATGTTAGAATTTGTTCCAGAATATTGAACAGCCTTGCAGTTGAGTTTTCTCCATCATCTCACCTTGTATCTGACAGGGAGGGAAATGATGGTCATCTACAAGCTTCAAAGCCACATCGAGCGAGCCTGAGCCACAACCTACCACACCAGTTTCAGAGTTGTAGCGAGAGACAAAGATGCCCGTGAACATGCCTTCAGTTGGCAATCTGGGACACTTCCTCTAGCAAAATACTTCAGCTTCTTGCCAGTTTTGGAAGAGTTCCGGGAACACAATTGAGAACACTTCCTCTAGCAGAAGACTCCAGCTTCTTTCCAGTTTTGGAAGAGTTCCAAGAATTGCATTAAGCATTCCAGAGTTGTTTGTCATCCTTAAACCATCACAGGTTGAGACTTCCATTTTCAGGTTGAAGTTTAACCTTTTATGCGGGGTGAGACCTCCCTTTTATGGTTGAAGGTTTCCCTATTTAAAACAATAGGATCACTTCCTCTAGCAGAAGACTTCAGCTTCTTGCCAGTTTTGGAAGAGTTCCAGGAACTGCACTAAGCGTTCCAGTGTTGGTGGCCATCCTTAAACCACCGCCCTTTATACCAACATTTCAGAGAGCACATTCAGCCTAGTTCTGCCATGCATTTTTGCACATTTTGTATTATAGCTCTCTTCTTGGACTCATACATAATCCTTCGGATTAAGCGGGGGAATGTTGGACACCTAATCCTAAATGGGTTAGTGTGGAAGCTAAAGAGACTAAGCAGTCCAAAGGACCTTGGGATGTGAATCCCAACGGTCACCACATGTACTATAAATGTGTATCATTTGTGAATAAAAATTGAATTACATGTTTTATCTTTCATATTTTCTCTCATTCACCATGTGTGTTTAACATCCTCCAAAGATGTTTGAAGCATTTATCCTTGATTAAATTGTTGTAGAATGGGACATTCTTGATGGCTTGATGAAGTGGGATTTTCACACAATTTTTTTAATTCTCCCAAAAGTTCAGTCTCTTCTGGGTTGTGCTGGTTAGGATGGATCAATCTTTCAGGAAAATGAGGTGGATTGTCTTTAGGGACATTATCTTCCTTTCCTTCCTCAAGCTCCTAAGGCAGAGATGGAAGTTGGTTATTTGGCAGCACTCTTCTAGACCCGAGGTGAATTTCTTGCATCTCCCCAACATAGGTAAGGTAAAGTGTCTCCCCACTATAGACCTATTGTGCCTGCTTTTTGTTCAAGTTTGGATTTGTCTTAAGGTTTCTTGGTGGACCAAGATGAATGAGTTGTGGTTGAGATGGAGGTGGAGACATCAAGATAGGAGGTTGGTTGAATTGAGGCCTCCAACCTTGTGGCAAGGTATTCCACTGAGGATGTGGAGAAGCATATGGTTGAAATGATTGACTGGTAGGTTGGGAAGGATATTGAGGTGCATACGACCAAGAAGAAGGTGTGGACCATGAAGGGTGAGTAGGAGAACACTAAGGTGGTATGGATGCATTTTGATTGGGATGGTAGTAGGAATAGGATACACCCTACATGCCTTGCTCATTGGCCTAGGTCCTTGAGGCCTCATTCGGTTGATATAATAGAGTTGCTCAGCCCCACCTTCAACCCCTTGGTATACAAGCTTCAATCCAAGAAGATAAGGGCACTTATTTGTGGAATGGTTTTCCTCATAGAGCAAGCAGACCTCTATAACATGTAATGGGCATTCGTTTATGGGGTGCCTCCTAGTGCATTTAGGAAAAAATATAGCTAAATCTCTCTTTGATCCCTCTTGTTTCCTCTTGATATGCGTAGTGTCCATTTGTATAGAAAATGTGTGCAAAATTTCACTTTTAAATTCCTCCAAAATGTTTCCAATTTCACTCATGATAGATGTGTTGGAGGAAGAGGTAATGGCTAAAGCTTGGCTAGCCCTACCCTTCTTTCTAGTAGCACTAGAATGGTTTTTGAACACTGTCTTGATATCGTTATAGCGTAGCTGATAAATGTCCCCTCTAGACAACATGTCTAGGGTTTCAAATATGTCCTCCCCAATTTCTCTAAGAAGGACTAAGTTATGTGATTTAGGATCAAGGGTGCATTTGACCCTTTTGTAGCTGAGTTGGAATCTTTCCTCACAACCCTCCAGGGATTCATCAGGTCCTAGGGTGATTCTAAAGATTTCATATTTTGTGTCTTTGGGCCTGGAATAATCCCTATACTTGTTGTTAAAGGATTGCTCCATTTGATCTAAGGTAGTGATGTTATCCCTAGGTAGACCCATGAACCAACACAAGGCTACATCTGTGAGGGTAGATGGGAATAACTTCAACTTCTAGTCATGTTACACAGTAATTTGTCACCGTCCCTGTTACCCCTTCTCCCACAAATTGGAGGACTTATTCCGGGACCTGTGAGAAATGACATAACCTGAAAACACTTGCATTGTATCCCCTTGAGTATGTACTTCATATGCCCTGAAGACACCTTCTGCAAAATACCCATAAAAATAGCCCTTTTTCCATTGGCGTTGTTCCACAGTGTATCACTCGCACCAATGGGGGAAATCCTTCAAAGAGGGCGCGCTAGCTGGCGCTCTGTCTCAGAGTCGCACTCACGCCAACCCAGTTGGGTAAAATTTTTAACAAACCAACTTGCGAAGGTTCTTCCTAACCTATTCATGAACTGATTCAGTTTGAGTTAGTTCAGTTGGGCTTCGAATCTCCATAGAAGGGAAGTAGTTCTCCACCTCTCATGGAAGCTTCCTAGTGATAAGGCCAATCCCATGAATCTTGTGGATGGTCCTATCTTCTTCTCCTCTCTCTATATAAGCTTTTCCTTTTGCCTTTGACAAGCTAGTTAGTAATTCTACTCTTCAAGCTCCAAATTCTAAGTCCCAAAGTCTGAGAATTGCTAAGCTCATGCTACAAGAGGCCTTCTTCATCCCCATAAGGCTAAATCTTAAATGAGGAGATCCTTGTCCAAGTAATCAAGGAGAGAGAAGCTTTTTCCCCATTCCCAACAAGCTTTGCAAGGCATGTGTTGCTGATCACCCAGCCAAAGGAGGATTTGACATCAGAACTTGGTTGTATTCTTCTTTGTTTATCAATAATAATAGATGACTATCATTATGGTTCCACTCTTGTTGTATTTATAGTGATGTTTGAGTTATATCCTTTCTGACTGATATATAGTTGCATCTCTTGGATTTTATGCTTGTATTTGTGTCGTTCTTTGCATGTGCAGGTGTCCGTTCATGAGGATCATGGGGATTGTGACCAGCTGGAGCAAATGAACGGGAGCGACGACTCTTCTACAAATACTAGTGTTGGATTCGAGGTAGCCCCTCATCATTGGTCTTTAATTTGCAATTAGGAACCTGCATGTTAGCATTGTTTGATTGTTGCTAGACCCAATTTAGGCTAGTGGGATCGCCTCTGTCCGCAGAGGGGATTTACCTCCACAACAATTTGGCGACTTTGCTGTGGAGTTGGCTTTGTGCCTTGTTGCTTTTTTTGTCTTTTTGTTTGATTTGTAAACTTTAGACAGAGCCTGAAGTACGGCCAAATAGCCTTCGAAACGCTACTACTCTGCATTAGCAAAGTAGATTGATGCCACTTCAGTCCATCTCCAGTTTGGTTTACGAATTGAATAGGCTTGGAACTTGCCTTGTTTCTTGGTTGTTTCTTGGTTTCTCCTGCTTGATTAGCTTTCTGGGTTGAATCCCTGTGTTGTTTCTTGCCCCTTGGTGTACCTAGGTACTATTGATTTGGCCTTGGATCTTTTTTTTTTTTCCATAGAAAACTCAGTTGGCGCTTTTTTATAGCGTTACAGTCATGCCAGTTGGCGCAAGTTGCACATTTACAACCCGCGCCAATCCCTGAAAGGCGCTAGTTGCAGCTTGATAGTTGCGCCAGGCCTGGGAACGTTTGAAGTTTGCTTGGCTGTGAGCCTTCTGAGCTTGGTTTTTGTCATGGGTACCTTTTTCAGACTACTTGAGTGTGTTGGAGTGTGATTTGACTGGCTTTGATCGTTACCCTTTGGGTGTTTGCTTTTTTCTATCGATTTCACATTTCTAGCCCTAGGGCATCTAGTGGCTTTCTGTGTCGAGCCTTCCTCAGGTGTTTTGATCTTCTAGTGGTCCAATCGATTCTTTGATTGCTCCCTTGCACTCGTTCGATGGCTGTAGATCATTTTGTTGCGTTATTTGGGTGACTTGCTTTGTCTTCACATGAATTCCGCTTCGTCTCACTTTGAGCCTAGATCACATGGTTCATTGGTGTCTTTGGGATCTTTCTTGTTCTTTGGAAGTTTGATTTGTGATTTAAGGAACTGAATGTGCTTGTATTGAATAGAATTTGTTTGTGTTATTTCTCAAAGTTGTTTAGTGCATTTTGCCATCATCAAAAATAAAAATATCTTTTTCTTTGTATTAGTTAATGAGAATTAGAACTTTTCATTTCGAATAGTGATTAGTGATCTTACAGAAAAGTTTGTTAATTTTCATTAACTGCATTAGGGAAGTGCTTTGTTGTTTTGTGATTGTTTCGTTTGCGTGAAAGCTCTTTAACTCTCTCGTAACTAGTATTCGTCAAATGAAATGACATGTTTTGGCATATAGATTGAATTTAGGGAATTTTGAGAGATTACATATGGTAGGACCTAAAAACTGAAACCTAATGTAAGATCAACTTTAAAATAAACTGAATGAATCTAACAACGCATTGGAACATAACGCTCACATTCTAGAGGTCTAGGCTAGAGACGTGCTCCGGCGTCGTTAAACCTAGTCACTTTTGTTTCCACTCAAGATTGGGTGATTCCTCCTTTTGTAACTCAACTGTGGTCTAGTACGGACTTTTGCTCCCATGTACAGTTGAGTATATGGGGAGAGTCCACTAGTTTATCATCCTTTATCCACAGGAAGCCGTCTCTGCCACCTTATGACCCGTAACGCACCGAACACAACATTCAGGAAGATTAACTGCTGTACGGAAAGTCATTGGTTTTCATATGATTGCTAAGGTGTATATGCAATTTTACAGATTGTCTGGTAAACCCTTTGCCTAGTTCTCCAGAGTAGTCAATTTTTTATCCTTTTTGGACTCCCTAAAAGAAAAGGCTCACCTGAGCATTTGTCACTTCGGGCTCACTAAACATTCGAAGGCAACTAGAGTCATCTTTTTGTCCTTTTCTCGACTCTTTAAAGATGAAAAGCTCAACTTATGTCCTTGTGTCTTAAAATTTATTCGACCATGTTCACACTTACCCTGTTAGATCTTGTTTGCGTTAGTTTTGAGTAGGGTCTTTTCTCGTTAGCTTTTCTAGGATTTTTGAATCAAATCATCCTAGCGGATCCATCAATCTCGTCTCCCGTCCCTAGTGACCAAGGGTATCCTTCTTCTGCTGCTCCTAAGACACCGGTTTGTGGTGACACTTTTCCTGTTATTCCAAGTGTCCAACTGTTGAACTCTCATGCTCCAGAAGACGATCTTCACGATCTATTTTGGAACCCTGTTTGGGAACCTTACGAAGAGGATGTTCCCTTTACTCCTACTGGTGTTTCAATCCTGATGTCTTCCTCTGATATGGATGACACATCTCCTGTAGCAAGAGAGACACCTATTTTGTCAAGTATCGAGACTCCTATCCCAGCCACATCCCCGGTTATAACTCTGGCCTTCACTGTCACCCCTCTCGGTGTTATAGTACCCTTATGCTATAGGGCTTTGAGGGATACCATGGGCTCTAGGAACTCCTCTTCAGGTACCATGTGGGATCATAACATCATTCCTACTACGGGATCTTTTGTTTCACAAGTTCACAATACAATTGTCATGTCAGTTCTGACTATTTGTGTAGCATCTTCAACTTCGGTTGTTAGTGCCGTTACGACGTCTTCGATCGTAACTACTGTTGCTGGTCCATCCCACGGTTCAGTACATAGTGGCCCATCGACACATACACCCATAGTTGTCCATCCTGCAGTTAGTGCCCCACCTTCTTCTGGTGCCATTCCAGCAGGGGAGGCATATACTCAATATTTGCATGCCGTCCAGAATCCGGGCACGTAATGTCCTTATTATGACCCCATAGGGCATCATTTGTATACTTCCTTTCCATCTCAGCCTGCGGTTGAGGTCTCGGTCCCGTTAAGTGTCGCGTGGGGTACCACTGGTTATGGTGGTGGCCAAGCGCTCCGTCCGAATCAAGGACAGCCGTACCAAGGACCATCGTATCAAGGTTAGCCATCCTACATGCAGCCTAATTATGGGCAACAGTATTAGGGCAAAACCTATCCAGGGCAGCCTGGAGGCCCACAAGGACAACCCTTCCTGGGACAACCTTTGGCCTATGGTGGTCTGTCTTTCACCTATCTTGGGCAACCCTCTGGAAATCCCGGACAACCTTATGTGCAACAAGGACAACGTAGTGTCCAACAGGGATACCCTTCCAGTCAACCCTATGGGAATCCAGGACAACCTTATGCTCAACAAGGATAACCTGGAATCCAGAAAGGGTACCCTTCTGGGCAGGGTGGTCAGCCTTACGTGCAGCAAGGCCAACCCACTGCTCAGCCTATTCAACCATCTGGACAGGTTGGTCAACCCCAAGGTCAACCAACCATTTAGTCCGCTCAGCCCTCGGTTGTACAAGGACAACCTAACACCCAGCAAGCTCAACCTTATGGGCAAGTGGGTCCATCCCAAACTCAACCAGAGTAACCTTTGAGCCAGGTGGCCCAAACTCCATCCTCTAAAGGACATCTTTCTGGGCCTGCTCAACCGGGCATGCAGATGGTGGTTTCTTCTCAAGCTCAACCCGGTTTTCATCCCCAGACTCAAATTGGTCTCCAGATGCAAGGTGGGTTTCTATCCCAACCTTCTTACCAAGCGTAGCCTAGTCCCCAGGCTTAGTATGGAGCCTAGCAACCGTATGGATACCAGCAACCCCAGTGGCAAGCTTAGTTTGCCCCGTATCAAAATTATCAACAGACAGAGGTTGCTCCTTATCAAAATTACCAGCAACAGTATGTTGCTCCTGCGGGTCAGGTTGGTAATCAATGGGGTGCTGGGGGGTAGATCTAGGGTCAACCATACGGTTATGGCTATAACCCCTATGGACAGAGTCCTTACGGACAGAACCCTTATGGGCCTAGTCCTTCTGGACAAAATCAATGGGGGCAACCAGCAGCTGGTTGGAACTCTGGTACTACCTCGTATCCATAGCCGCAGATGTCCTTCAATCCTCAGTTACCATTCTTAGCAACATTGAAACTGCTAGATGTATCTAAATTGATTAATGATCCTATTTTTCATAATCCTTTCTGGCCACCGGTTCCAACCAAGATACCCGACGATTGTCCCAAATTTGACGACAAATCTGGAGAAGATCCTTAAGCCCATTTTATGACTTATCACCTTTGGTGTTCGTCAAATTCATGGCTTGACGATTAAATCTGGCTCCGCCTTTTCCGAAGGACTCTCACCAGCTCGGCTGCTAACTGATACATTGAGTTGACTCGTGCATCCTTTCAAGATTTCAATTCGTTGGCAATGGCATTCCTAACACATTTTCAGTTACCCATTCGGTATGAGACGGGAACGCATCTCCTTACGTCTCTCAAACAAGACACGGCCACACACATACCCGATCATATACATGAATGGAGATGGCATCGTTAGTTGATCAAGTTCTGGATTCCTGATCAACTCCTAACCGATTGGTTAACGACCTCCTTTGTCCCTAAAATCGCACGATACATTGCTATGGGAGCTTGTGTAACTGAAGAGCAAGCTATCGCACATGCTTAGTACCTCGACTTAGTTTATTCTTAGTCAGGTACTTTATATGAGTATTTTCCTGATGCCTCGAGACATGGAACATCCAAAGCTCCACCAAAGCCTTCTGTTGACGGTGTTATTGGCTCTGTAAATCCATTGTCGAAGAAATCATCCGCAAACCCTGGGAAGCAAAAATCGAATGCTTCAAACGAAAATAATTCTCAGGGTGTATCTAATTCCGGAAGTACTTCCGGGGTCAAAGCTGTCTAGTCCACCACGGTGGATAAAGCTTCAAAAGGAAAGAAAAAGGGGAAAGCAAAGAATAAATCTGATCAACCCAAACAGGACTCCTCCAAACCTCCATCCGAGGAAGGGGCCAAACGTCAACCAAAGTATCCTTGTCTTATCTATGACGAGGATCACTATACCAAAGACTGCCCAAGGCGATCTGAAGTTATTCATTTATTGAAAGGGGCTCCTGGGATTCTTGCGGTTATGAAAGAACCTTTCCCCTCACAACAAACCCAAATGGTGGCCGATCCATCCTCGTCTTCTTCTCCCTTTGGTTCCCAAGTGTTCATGGCTGGAACCATTCCTGTTCATATAACGACTGGAGCAAAGGAATATCCGTCATCTGTCGGGAAGGAGCCTGAGGTCCCCTCAAGCGCTCCTTCGTCCAGTTCTGGTCCATTCCACATCGAGAGACCTAGCACTGAGACGCCCATCCGACCCCCTCCTAAAGGTGTACTCCAGAGATCATCTTACAACCCAAATGCTCGTGCTACCGAGCACTATAGCATCATTGAGGACTTAGCTCAGGCTCCGTCGGCTATGTCTGCTTTAGAAGTTCTCTAGAGCTGCCCCCCCTAGAGGAAGTCCCTGCTATCGGCCATCGGTGGCATCGACCCGGCCGACTCGGATTTGATTACCTTTGATCTTGAGAGCCATGTGCCAAGACTACCTCACTAGATTGCTTTCCTAATTTAGGTCATCATCAATTCGAAAACGATTCATCGTATAGTTAAAAAGGCGCGTCAACTTGCATTATGTCTGTTTCTTGTTCGAAAGCGATCGGGTCTCCGACTTTGAGTCAGTCTCCCATGACACTTGAAGCCTTTGATGGGAGAGAATCTCGCCCCTACGGTATCCTCCAACGATTGCCGATTACTTTGGATGGGAAGACCGTTGAAGTGGAAGTTGAGGTTGTTGATGAAAATCTTACTTACAACCTCCTTTTGGGATGGATATGGACATATGCCATGCGTGCCATGGCCTCATCCCTCTTTTGTGTCATTCGTTTCCCTCATCAGGGGAAAATTGTCATGGTAGACCAGCTCTCCTTCTTCACTTCTTCTTCCGAAGGCACTGTGCCTTTTGTGGAGCATACCTCCATTCCCTTCGAGAGTGTGGGAGCTGGGCTCTTCAAAGATCCTACCCTCATGGGTGTCTTTTCACTCCCACCTCCAACCCTCGCTTCGCCTGGTTTGATTTCCACTTGTCTAATCCCCCATTGCACTCTGTTGCTGCCCTCGACCCCTTTGCAAAAGGGGGCATTGATCCTCTAGCTTGTAACCCTCACTCGGCCGGGAGGCATGGGTAGATCATCGGTGTCGTTGATCATTTTAAAAAACAGGCCGAGATGACGCCTACACTATCTAGGACGATCACACATCAGTGCAATAGGGTAAGTCCCGAAATGGGCTTGACATGAACACGTATCATGCGTGCACTTTACTTTTTGTACATACGTGTGCTTTCAGCAATTGTGTTGTATGTGCATGTTTTCATGTTTTTTTCTTGGTGTGTCGGTGTGATTGCCGCTTATTGTGTCTTTTGCTTCTTGGACAGATGTCTGGATCCCCTTACGTTGTTTTCGCTAATGGTGCCTCCCGCAATACACACAACTTGTCCTCTGCGGCATGGGTGATCTATGATCCTCATGGTGAGTTAGTAGAAATTCAAAGGGTCTATCTAGGTTGTGCAACGAACAATGTTGCTGAGTATAGTGCTGTGATTGAATTACTAGCTGAGGCGATTAACCTCGGTATTCGAACATTGGTTGTGAACTTGGACTCTCAGCTTTTCGTCCACCAACTCAACGGGCGGTATTCCGTCAGAGACCATCGGATTTTAAGGTTGTATTTAGGTGTTAAGTTGTTAGAAAGGGATTTTGATTTCATTACTTATCAACATATTCCACAACGACTTAATATGTTAACCGATGCATTAGCTAATTATGTGTTGGATAGGCATTTGCATAACATGTAATTCAAAATAACATAAGAAGCATAAAACAAAATGAACCATAAAACATATGTATATATATATATGTGTGTGTGTGTGTGTGTGTGTGTGTGTCCAAATGTTTGCACTGCGTGCATCATCAAAAAATAATACATGTTTGTCTTAGTACATCCGGAGACAACATGTCTCTAAAAAAATATGCATAGAAAAGAAAGCCTAGATATCTAGTCCCAGTGGTGCTCATGGTAGCACGTCACCACTTGCACTAAATGTCTCAGGAGTCGGTGGATGCAAGTCGGCACCCCCACTATGTGCCTCTGGTATGCTAGCGGGACATCCGCTAGCCGAGCGTAATCTGGAATCCCTTGAGTGATAGCCTCGAGGTTCTGAATGAGCTCTCCTCTGTCACCACCCTCCTCCTGAGGATCTGCTACTGTTGCCTGGTGTCTCCTCGCAATGGGAGACATGCCAGCTGGACGCTTTGGGCCAACATCTACATATGCATATAAATTTTATCAGAACAAGCATGTATTAACACAAAAAAAAATCATAAAAACACAAAATCAAAAAACGAGATCATACCAATCTCCTTGTCCCAGTCCTCTTCCTCTGACAGAGGGAGGTCAGGGTCTCCGGTGAAGTTTGTCCTCGCATACGGCCAGTCCTCCACCATAATCAGTTGGCGGCGAAGCCACCTGAAAAACTCAATTCTAAAAGACATCTGCTGACCACCACCACCCCTCGGCATCAGTGCCGCCCATCGAGCCATCCTCGGCTCTCAAGGTGCCGGGTCAGGAACAAAGACCCCTTGGCCCTGGAAGCTTGGCACACATTCCAAGAAGAACATCACTAAGATGGAGCCTTACCGAATTGTTGCAGCTTGCCGTGCTTGGCCTTTGTCAGCTGCCTCTTCATATTGGTCGTCACAGCTGACACCCAATTGAAGACCATCGGGCTAAGGCACTCTATCGCTAATATCAAGTGGTTCTTTGTGGCTTCGTGGGGTGCCTGTGCCCCTGTAGCTCATGTGATGGTGAATAGAAAAGCTCTGAGTGTCAGGTCCTAGACAGTGGGGATATCCACTTTCGAGTTGCCTGACCCATATCTTGCCCCTGGGCAAACTCGAGCCTTCACCTCTTCCATCTTCTCCCCAGATGGCCTGCTACTAGTCAATTGGGGCACTGGCCCTCTTCGCGAAAATCCAGTAAAGAAATAGACATCAGATACATATAATTCCAATACTTGGTCCCGTATCCGGAACACATGTTCCTTTACATCGCATAAGTTGATCAGATACTGCAAGAGCTTTGGCTGAGCTCGTAAATAGGATAGCAGGAAATATTTCTTGAGCCCACAAGCTCTGAGAGCTTCCATGTAGTCCTCATCTGCTAAGGCCAATGTGTCCACTTGGTCATGTTCTCATTCCTTCCATACGACTACCATTTTCGCGTATTTCCCTACAATCACAAGCCCAAACCATTAAATTAAGCCCTTGTGGAATTTAAAATGCAGAGAAATATGGTTTACAATTGTTAAAAATTTAGAAAAAAACCCGCACAGCCATTGGCGTGACTGTTTCTAAAACAGTCGCGCCCATGGGCACGAGCCTTTAGGAAAAGTTGCCCCATTGGCGTCGGTCCGTGCCTGAAACCCGCGCCAATGGGCGCAACCCATATTTTTGAAATCCCCTCCATGGAGGATGATAAAATGACCTAAAGGAAATTTGAAACAGATGAAAATGGAGTGGGGGAAGATACCTCTTACCTGGCACTGACGGCACTCCGAATGGTCAACTGGATCTGTTGCAATCGTCACTTGAAGATCGCGCACAAAAAGCCCTAATGTTGCTCTCAAAAGGTAAAAGTGAAAAGTAATTTCTTGTTTTTACCATTTTCACCCATTTTATAACCTTTTGACCCTCAAATAGGTTTTAAAAGTCATTTTATGAATATTTTAATATATATTTGTGTCGAAAATGGATTTTACACTAGTTTCTTGTGCAGCGACAGGTGTTTGTATGGCTTAGGCGACAAAACAAGTTGTATTTTATACTTTTTCGGACTCGGTAAATCCATGAAAAAGTCACTTTGGAGTCATATTTTTGCTCTTTTCTGACTCTATAAACCTGAAAAGAATGCCGAGTTGGTCCTCTCAACTCATTAAATGTAAATGAGAGGCAGTCGTCTTTAAACCCTTTTCCTACCCTGCAAAGACGAAAAGATCGTCGGACCCTTGTCATTTCAAGTTCGTTAATGGTCACGAAGTGACGTGGTTTTGATCACTATTTTACTTTTTCAGATTAGAATCACTACTTATGAAAAGTACTCCTCGGTTGTAATGATCGAGTAGTTCTTTCGAGCATTGTTTTATACCTTTTCGGGCTCGAGAGACACAACTTTACGAAAAAGGACACCCTTGAAGTTTCCTTTTCTGTTGTCTTTTCAAACTCTCTAAACATGAAAAGGCGTCGAGTCCATCCTTTGTCAGACTCGTTAAAACTTAATGACATCGGATTCCGTCGAAATGACGCCTCCCAAGCATATGCTATCCCCATCAAGCTTGTCATCCAAAAATAACCGGGGTACTCGCCAAAAATGGTAGGGAAAAAAGAACCAGAATTATTGTCATGTCGGCAGTATGTCGCTCTTGAGCATGGCACTTGTCCGCATTCATGTCTGGGTGGGGATATCTCATCTTGTTTTTTACACTTTCTTCCATGGGTTTAGGTATCCTGTTTAACCTCTCATCTGCTCATTTCCTTGTCACCATGACCCCTGATCATTTGATGTCAAATACTGCCAAGTCCACTGTCGTGCTGCCGATATGTTCAAGAGGAGTTGACCTTTGCAAAATACTCAACCTCCCTCTGATACCTCACACAAAACATCTTATCCTTCTTTTTCTCGTGTCGATGATGTGGGAAACATTATGGCCCACCTTTGATCAAGGTCACTTCCTGTTGACTTCAGCTCATTACCCAGGAAGTTGACTTAGAGACTCCCTTCAGGTGCCTTGGAGGCTGCATGCCTCAACAGTAGGTTCTTCGTGTTGGACGCGACGTTTTCATCATTGGCCTCCGATCGAATGATTCTACGGGTGTTCGACGCTGGTTCATTGGTTCGCACGCCGTAGATTGTACCTATAGTACCTTGAGGTCCATTGTCATTATTAGTGGTACCTCTCGCGTCTGTTAACAGTTTTCATTATTGACTGGTAATCAGACGATGTTCCTGCATGTTCGACTTCGACTCCCATATTCGCATGCTTGAACTTGTACTTTTTTCGGGTCACGATGGAGTGCAAGACCTTGGATTTTGTCTGTTGAGATCCAGGTTGCGATTTTGTGGATTATTATGATCATTACATGACTCACTCATTGGATGGCTGCGACCATGCCCGAGTCTACTTATCGATCCTTACTAGATGGCTGTGCCCATACCTTG